>PVKU01003754.1:0-167740 GCA_004027475.1 Anoura caudifer
TGAATGGGTCAAGAATGAAATTAGGGAGGAAATCAAAAAGTTTCTGGAAACAAATGAAAATGAACACACAACAACCCAAAACTTATGGGACACAGCAAAGGCAGTCCTTAGAGGAAAGTTCATAGCAATACAGGCCTACCTAAAAAAGATAGAAACATCTCAAACAAACAATTTAACTCTACGCCTACAAGAACTCGAGAATCAACAGCAAAGACAGCCCAGAGCAAGTAGAAAGAAGGAAATAACTAAAATCAGAGCAGAATTAAATGGCATAGAGACTAAAAGCACAATTCTGAAGATCAATGAATCCAGGAGCTGGTTTTTTGAAAAGATAAACAAAATTGACAAGCCTTTAAGCAGGCTCATCAAGATCTTGTACAGTTTTCTGTCTTTTACTCCCATCCCAGTCCACCACCCCAGCCCTCCCCACCTCCCTCCCATTTCTACCCCCCCACCCCCCAGTTTTTGTCCATGTGTCCTTTATACTTGTTGCACTAAACCCTTCCCATTTTCCCTAGAAATTCCCTCCCCTCTCCCCTCTGGTCACTGTCAGCCTGTTCTCAATTTCAGTGTCTTTGGTTATATTTTGCTTGTTTGTTTATTTTGTTGATTAGGTTCCTGTTAAAGGTGAGATCATATGGTATTTGTCTTTCACCACCCGGCTTATTTTGCTTAGCATAATGCTCTCCAGTTCCATCCATGCTGTCGCGAAGGGTAGGAGCTCCTTTCTTTCTGCTGCATAGAATTATTATGTGTCTCTGTGTAGGACTCTTTGGGTCCACCTTGTTGGGACTCTCTGAGCTTCCTGAACTTTTGTGTCTTTTTCCTTCTCCAGATTAGGGAAGTTTTCAATCATTATTTCTTCAAATAGGCTCTCAATCCCTTGCTCACTCTCTTCTCTTTCTTGCATTCTCATGATGTGGATGTTGTTGTGCTTCATGTTGTTCAAAATGTTTATTAAGCTCTCTCATTTTTAAAATTCTTTTTCCTTTTTGCTGCTCTGCCTGGGTGTTTTTTTCTACCTTGTCTTCCAAGGCACTGATTCTTTTTTTTCATGGTTTCTATTTCTTTTTTCATGCTGTTGAGTATCTGTATAATCATTACTATAAAGTCTCTATCTGATTGCCTCCATTTCAGGTAGTTCTTCTCGAGAATCCTCTTGTTTTTTTTCATTTGTGGTCTGTTTCTTTGTCTTCCAATTTTGGCTGCTTCTTTGTATTTTCTGCCTTAGCTCTTAAACTAATCAACAGCTAAATGGATCAGCTGTTAATCTAATCAAGCTGTGATAAGCAGCCTGGCATAAACACCACAGGGTGGGGCAGAGTAATTTCTGCAGGTGGGGCTATTGCTTCACCTGTTTGATGGCACTTGGAGAGGTGTACACTGCCTGATAAATATGGCTTCTGTGGTATGGGGAATGACTCAGCACAGGGATACTGGTAGCTGTTCCTTCAGATCTCTCCCCAGAGCCACCAGCTCCAGACTGTCCTCAAGCATCTTTAGTTCAGTCTGCCCTCCCTCTGCCAGAGCCCAGGGTGAGTGGCCACAAACAATATTTTGTGCATTGGCCCTTTAAGGGGCTCTCTTTGTCTGTGGCTGTCTCTCCCTGGCAGACAGAAACCCTGCTGCTTTTCACAGCTGGATATTATCTGGGTTCCTTTCTGCCTCTGGTGTTGTAGTGTGGGGAACCCGGCTTGGGGTTTTGATGCCACACTTCTCAGGATGAACCCCACAGCCATTGAAATATCCCTCCAGAACTTCAGCTACCACCCATGGGAGTGCAGCCAGCCCTGTCATGCCTTCTCTGCATTTCCTACCAGTCTTGCTATGGTAAAGTGTTTCTTTCTCTCTGTCCTTGGTTATAAGGCTACTCTCCAGCTAGTGTTCAGTTGATTATTCTGGATGATTTCTCTACAGTTTAGTTGTAATTCCAAATTGGTCTTGGGGAGATGTTAGTGTAGCTTCCACTTTCTTCCCCACCATTCTGGATTCTCTCTCTAATCATGTTTTCTTCTAGAAAACAATACAAAGTATTGACTTTGTATTTTGCTACTTTTCTAAATTAACTTATTAGTTCTAGAGGTGTTTTCAATGGATTTTTTTTTTACTATTTTGTACAGAGAAAATCATGTTGACTATACCTAGTTTTTATTTATTACCTCACAGTTTGTATGTTTTTATTTCTTTTTCTCACTTCGTTGCATTGGCTAAGACTTCTAGTATTATGGTGAATAGGACTGGTAAGAGCGAATATCCCTTCCTTGTTCTTAATCATGGTAGAAAAGTATTTACTCTTTCACTATTAATTATGATATTAATGTAGGATATTTTAGATGTCCTTCATCAGAATGAAGATGTTTCCTTCTATTTCTAGTTTCCCAAGAGTTTTTTTCATTAATGGATACTTTATTTTGTCAAATCCTATTAATGCACTCATTCATATGATCATGTGGTTTTATATCTACAGATGTTGAAATGGTGGATTGCATTTATCATCTTCTGAATTCATGAGATAAACCCCACTTGGTTGTGGGATAATATCATCTTTATATTGTTGGACCTGATTGGCTACCATTTTGTTTAGGATTTTTGCATTAGCAGTTAATGAGAGATATTGGATCATTCTGGCCAAGATGGATGTGTAGGTAGACACACTGTGCCTCCTCACACAACCAAAAGAAGGACGACAACTTAAAAACAAAGAACAAGTGGAACTGACAGAAAATTGAACTGTATGGAAGTTCGTCAACCAAGGAGTTAAAGAAACATTCATCCAGACCTGTAGGAGGGGCAGAGATGGGCAGCTGGGTGCAGATGACTGGAGACAGAACAGCATCCTGCAGATCCAGTGAGGTGGTGGGTTGTGGAGTAGGTCAGGCAAGACTGCAGCTAGCCAGCAAGGCAGCAGCTAGTGGACCTGGCGAGGCAGTGGCTGGTGGAGCAGATGGTCCCACATTGGAGTGCAGATAAATTGGGAGAAACAATTGGGAAGCAAAACAGACTGTGCAACCCAGGGCTCTAGCGCGGGGAAATAAAGCCTCAAAACACTGATTGAAAACACCTGTGGGGGTTGAGGCAGCAGGAGAAACTCCCAGCCTCACAGGAAAGTGTGCTGGAAAGACTCACAGGGTCCTAGAACATACACAACCCCACCCACACAGAATCAGCACCAGAAGGGCCATATTTGCTTGTGGGAAGCAGGGGAAGTGACTTAAATCTGGCAGAGAGCTGAGCAAGCACAATTGTTCACTCTTGGACCCCTGCCCCACCTACAACATCACCACACTGCAATGTGGGTTGCCCCACCCTTAGGTGAACACCTAAGGCTCTGCCCCTCACTATGTACCAGGTGCATCAAGACAAAAAAAAAATGGCCCAAACAAAATAACAGATCAAAGCTCCAGAAAAAAATACAACTAAGTGATAAAGAGATAGCCAACCTGGACTTCCGGCTGAGATGGAAGCATAGGTGGACACACTGTGCCTCCTCACACATCCAAAATTAAGGACAACAAAGATTTAGAAACAAGAAGACACCCTGAACTGATAGAAAATTGAACTTTATGGAAGTCTGACAACCATTCATCCAGACCAGTAAGAGGGGCAGAGTTCCAGCAGGAAAAAGTGGAAGTTGGTGGACCAGGCACACAGGCAGCGGCTGGCAGATCCCAGGCGAACAGGCAGCAGCTAGCAGACCCTGGGCATCGGCTAGCAACAGGAAGGCCCAGTGAGGCCGCACAAGGCAGCTGGCTGACAAGGCAGTCCCACATTCACGCACAGATAATCCAGGCGAAAATGGGGAGCAAGACAGACTGCCCAACCCAGGGCCCCAGCACCAGGAAATAAAGCCTAAAAACACTGATTCAAAATGATTGTGGGGATTGAGGTGCCAGGAGAGACTCACAGCCTCACAGGAGAGTTCATTGGAGAGACCTACAAGGTCCCAGAATATGCAGAAGCCCACCCATATGGAAATCAGCACAAGAAGGGCCCAATTTCCTTGGGGGAAGTGGCGTAAGGGACTAGAATCTGAGAGAGAGTAGAGCAAACACCATTGTTCCCTCTCAGACCACGCCCCCACATACAGCATCACAACAGCAACTGGGCTGCCCAGCCTTAGGGAACACCTAAGGCTCCACCCCTCACTAGTAACAGGCGCAACCAGAACCCCCCCCCCAAAAAAAATCAAAATGCCTCAAACGAGAGAACAGATCAAAGCCCTAGAGCCAATTTATCTAAGCAACAAAGAGATAGCCAACCTATCAGATGCACAGTTCAAAGCACTGGTGATCAGGATACTCACAGAATTGGTTGATTTTGGTTGCAAATTAAATGAGCAAATGAAGGCTACACTAAGTGAAATGAAGGAGAATGCACAGAGAACCAATAGTGATGAGAGGAAAACTGGGACTCAAATCAATGGAGTGGACCAGAAGGAAGAAACAAGCAAACAAACAGAAAAGAATGAATAAACAAGGATTCAAAAAAATGAGGAGAGGCTTAGGAACCTCCAGGACATCTTTAAACGTCCCAACATTCGAATTACAGGGGTACCAGAGGGGGAGAAGAAGAGCAACAAGTGGAAAACTTATTTGAACAAATCATAAAGAAGAACTTCCCCAATCTGGCAAAGGAAATAGACTTCCAGGAAGTCCAGGAAGCTCAGAGAGTCCCAAAGAAGGTGGACCCAAGGAGGAACACACCAAGGCACAGCATAATTACATTAGCCAAGATTAACATGGAGAGAATTCTAGAAGCAGCAAGGGCTAAGGGCACAGTCACCTACAAAGGAGTTCCCATCAGACTGTCAGCTGATTTCTCAAAAGAGACCTTCCAGGCAAGAAGGGGCTGGAAAGAAGTATTCCAAGTCATGAAAGGTAAGGACGTACACAGAAGATTACTCTATCCAGCAAAGCTATCATTTAGAATGGAAGTGCAGATAAAGTGCTTCTCAGATAATGTCAAGTTAAAGGAGTTCATCATCACCAAGCCCTTATTATATGAAATGTTAAAGGGACTTATCTAGGAAAAAGAAGATAAAAAATATGACAGTAAAAAGGCATCAAACTCAGAGATATTAACAACCACACCTAAAACAAAAGCAAACTAAGCAAACTAGTAGAACAGGAACAGAACCACAGAAATAGAGAGTTAGCAACAGGGGAGTGGAAGGAGGAAAGAGGGAGAAAAGGTACAGAGAATAAGTAGCATAGAAGGTGGGTAGAAAATAGACAGAGGGAGGACAAGAATAGTGTGGGAAATGTAGAAGCTAAAGAACGTATGACACGTAGACATGAACTAAAGGGGGGAATGTGGGTGGGAGGGGGTGTGCAGGGTGGAGGGGAATGATGGGGAACGAATTGGACAACTGTAATAGCATGATCAATAAAATATATTAAAACAAAAAAATAAAATAAATAAATGACAGCCTCGCTGGATAGAGCAATCTTGGATATAGGTCCTTGACGTTCATGACTTGGAATACTTCTTTCCAGCCCCTTCTTGCCTGGAAGGTCTCTTTTGAGAAATCAGCTGAGTCTGATGGGAACTCCTTTGTAGGTGACTGTGCCCTTAGCCCTTGCTGCTTCTAGAATTCTGTCCTTCATTTTAATCTTGGCTAATGCAATGATGATGTTCCTTGGTGTGTTCCTCCTTGGATCCAACTACTTTGGGACTCTGAGCTTCCTTGACTTCCTGGAAGTCTATTTCCTTTGCCAGACTGGGGAAGTTCTCTATTATTTGTTCAAATACGTTTTCCACTTGTTGCTCTTTCTCTTCCCCTTCTGGTACCCCTATAATTTGTATGTCAGGACGTTTAAAGATGTCCTGGAGGTTCCTAAGCCTCTCCTCATTTTTTTTTAATTCTTGTTTCTTCATTCTTGTTTTTTTGTTTGTTTGTTTGTTTGTTTGTTTCTTCCTTGTGGTCTACTCCATTGATTTGAGTCCCAGTTTTCCTCCCATCACTATTGGTTCCCTGTGCATTTTCCTTCATTTCACTTAGTGTAGCCTTCATTTGTTCATCTAATTTGCGACCAAAATCAACCAATTCTGTGAGCATCCTGATCACCAGTGCTTTGAACTGTGCATCTGATAGGTTGCCTATCTCTTGGTCGCAAAGAACATACTTTTGATACACAGATCTACTTGGATGAGTCTCAAAGGCTGAGTAAAAGAAACCAGTCACTTACCTATAATACCATTTATAAGACATTCTTATTGAAACAAAACTATACTTATAAATAATTGTCCAATGGTTACCATGGTCTAGATGTGAGGGGAGGATTTGACTGTTACAGAACTGTACACAATCTTATTAAATACACAGGAATAGAAGTGGAAACCTAGGAGTTATTCTTTAGTAATAGAGGTGAAAGGATTAAAAAAGCAAGAAAAAGTGGTGATTAGAACAAAGTGGTCTTTCTTCAGGCATTGGTTGTCGCAACCCACAGACTGAAAGAAGAATTAAAACAAGGGTACCCAGCAGATTACTACAGTGAGCTCTGACCAGGTAACCTTGACAGTAGAAACAAAAGAGCAGCAGCTAAGATAACTAGAGGGAGAGCCAAGGTTGGCTGTAGAGAGGCCTATGAACACAAACTATAAATGGGCATTCTGGTCTGTATTACTCCAAAAAGTATGCAGGAAAAAGGAAATCCTTCTATTGGGCATAATATTTGCAATTGCTTATGTTTGGAGAATTAGCATGGGCCAAGGATCATCCTTTGAAGCTCCTTTTCCACTCTATCACAGTGATAATCTACTAGGTAAACTCCTAAAAGAGTCATAACTCTTCACCTTCTCACCCCCAAAATACACTTGAATGATAGCCCCAGGTCAGGAAGAAACATGTGCCGGAACAGATGTTCTGCACTCAGAAAGGAATTTCATTTATTTAACTTTTTAGAGAGAGGAGACAAGAAGAAAGAAGAGAGGTAGAGAAACATCAATGTGTGGTTGCCTCTCAGGTACCCCCAACTGAGGACTTGGCCCACAACCTAGACATGTGTCCTAGACTGGGAATCGAACCGGTGACCCTTTGGTTTGCAGGCCAGCACTCAATTCACTGAGCCATACCAGCCAAAACTCTAAAAGGAATTTATAAGTTGGAAGACCTACTTGAAAGTTTGCTGGATTTTTTTTAAAGATTTTTATTTTATTTAGTTTTAGACTGAGGGGAAGGGACAGAGAAAGAGAGGGAGAGAAACATCAATGTGTGGTTGCCTCTCCTGTGACTCCAACTGGGGACCTGGCCTGCAACCCAGGCATCTGCCCTGACTGGGAATTGAACCAGCGACCCTTTAGTTCACAGGACAGCACTGTAAATCTACTACTGGCTCAAGTTACAGACTTATGCTCCACTAAGTTGTGATTCTCTGTGTCTGTCCAGTTTTGTGAGTAGTGATTTGCCCTGTGACCTCAGTTCTCCAACCAATCTAAGAAGAATTATTGATTTTCAATTCAAATTTTTTTATGTTGTGAGGAAAGAAATAACAACTTCAAAGCTCCTTCCATGTGGGAGTAGAAATTGGAAATCCTATTTATTTTTAATTTATCATTCTTTATTTTTAAAACAGCTTCACTGAGGTATAATTGATATACATTAAAGTGCACATATTTATTTGCTTATTTATTTATTATAAATATTTTTATTTTTTAAAATACATTTTATTGATTATGCTATTACAGTTGCCCCATATTTCCCCCTTTATTCCCCTCTGCCCTGCACCCCCCTGCATTCTTCCCCCTTAATTCATGTCCATGGGTCATACATATAAGTTCTTTAGCTTCTCCATTTCCCATACCGTTCTTAACTTCCCCCTGTCTATTTTTACCTACCATTAATGTTTCTTATTCCCTGTACCTTTTCCCCTATTATCCCCCTCCCCTTCCCTGCTGATAACCTGCCATATGATCTCCATTTCTGTTATTCTGTTCCTGTTCTAGTTATTTGCTTAGTTTGTTTTCCTTTTTTTTTTTAGGTTTAGTTGATGATAGTTGTGAGTTTGTTGTCATTTTCTGTCCATATTTTTTATCTTCTTTTTCTTAGATAAGTCCCTTTGACATTTCATATAATAAGAGCTTGGTGATGATGAACTCCTTTAATATGACCTTATCTGGGAAGCACTTTATCTGCCCTTCCATTCTAAATGACAGCTTTGCTGGATAGAGTCATCTTGGGTGTAGGTCCTTGCCTTTCATGACTTGGAACACTTCTTTCCACTTTTTGCCTGCAAGGTTTCTTTTGAGAAATCAGCTGACAGTCTGATGCGGACTCCTTTGTAGGTAACTGTCTCCTTTCCTCTTGCAGCTTTTAAGTTTCTCTCCTTCTCTTTAATCTTGGCTAATGTAATTATGATGTGCCTTGGTGTGTTCCTCCTTGGGTCCAACTTCTTTGGGACTCTCTGAGCTTCCTGGACTTCCTGGAAGTCTATTTCCTCCACCAGATTGGGGAAGTTCTCCTTCATTATTTTTTCAAATAAGTTTTCTGTTTCTTGCTCTTCCTCTTCTCCTTCTGATTTCTTATGATTCAGATGTTAGAACATTTAAAGTTGTCCCAGAGGTTCCTAAGATTCTCCTCATCTTTATGAATTCTTGTTTCTTCATTCCATTCTGGTGGAATGTTTAGTTCTTCCTTCTGCTCCAAATGGTTGATTCGAGTCCCAGTTTCCTTCCCTTCACTGTTGGTTCCCTGTACATTTTCCTTTATTTCACTTTGCATTGCCTTCCCTTCTTCCTCTATTTTGTGACTATACTCACCCATTTCTGTGAGCATCCAGTGTTTTGAACTCTGCATCTGATAGGTTGGCTATCTATTCATCTCTTAGTTGTAATTTTGGAGCTTTGATCTATTGTTTCATTTGGGCCTTTTTTTTTTGTCTCAGCACACTTGTTACATAGTAAGGGATGGAGCCTCAGGTATTTGTCAGGGCAGGGCAACACATGTCACTCTGTTGTGGTTCTGCATGTGGGGCAAGGGTCAGAGAGGGAACAATGGTGCCTGCTCAGCTCTCAGCTGGCTTTCAGTTACTCCCCCCACTACCCACAAGCAAATTGAGCTCTTCTGGTCCTGATTCCTGGGTGAGTGGGTTTGTGTACGTTCTAGGACTCTGTGGATCTCTCCAATGAACTCTCCTAAGGCTGGGAGTTTCTCCCACCACCACAAACCCCACAGGTTTTATAGTCAGAGGTTTTGAGGTTTTATTCCCCCATGCTGGAACCCTGGCTTGTGCTGTCTGTCTTGCTCCACAATTGTTCCTCCAGCCTTATCCGCATGCAAATGTGGGACTGCCTGGTCCACCAGCCACCACCTTGCCCACCCAGTCCTCCAGCCTCTGCCTTGCCATGTGTCCTCTCCACCCCAGTTGTCCATCTCAGCCCCTCCTACCAGTCTGAATGAATGTTTTTTCTTTAACTCCTTGGTTGTCAGTCTTCCATACAGGTTGATTTTCTGGCAGTTGTGGTTGGTTTTTGTTTTTAAATTTGTTGTTGTCCTACTTTTGGTTGTGTGAGGAAGCAAAGCTTATCTACCCATGCCTCCATCTTGGCCAGAAGTCCTGAATTTGTCTTTTAAATGAATTATGTACTGACATGGAAAGCTGTTCATGATAAACTGTTACGTGAAAAAAAGCAAGTTGCAGAATTTTCATTGGTATGAAAAAGGAATACATGCATGTCTATCTTTATATAGAGAGAGATATGTTTGTGTATGCATAGAATGTATCTGGGAAGATATAGACCAAGCTGTTAACAGTTATTTTCTCTGAGAATTGGTATTGGTACATAAAAGGGTTAGATAAGGCTTTCATTTTTAGTTTATACATTCTTTCATCCAACAAACACTGATTGAACTTCTATTATATGTCAGCACTGTTTTAAATCCTGGGAATATGGATGAGACCTCTGCTCTCAATGTTGAAGGATAGCCAGACAATAAACAATTACATAAAAAAACACCACAATTTCAAGCACAATTTCCAAACAAGTTCTATGCAGAAAAAATAACATGAGGTGATATGACAAAAAGGTACAGAGAAAGAGTTGGGTGTGCTATTGTACATTGCATGGTTGGGCAGTGTCTCTCTGAGGAGAAGGTAATTTAGCTAAGATCTAAATGACAATATGGAGCCAGAAATGAGAATATCAAGAAGAAAAGTATTTCAAACAGAAGTAACATTCAGTGCAAAGGCCCAAAGTCAAGAATAATCTTCGTGTGCTCCGAAACAGAGACCAGTGTACCTGGAGCTTAGTAAGTGTAGAGGAGAGTGGGAGCAGCTGACTGAGGGTCAAATACATCATGTTTGTGTTGATTTACTTTTCTGTTATATTTTTAATAACAAGTTTGTTGTAATTTTTTTTAAATAACAGTAACATAATAATGTCTTAAAAGAATAAGAGAATCAGATAGACTAGCTCCATCACCTATTGGCTGTGTTACCTTAGTCAAGTTAATCTCGCTAAGTCTCAATTTCTTCATTTGTAAAATTAGGGAAAGTATACTCACCTCAGAGGGCCAAAGTGCAAACCTATATAAAGGATTGTTTTGGTTAGAGCTCTTTTGGATGCAAGGAACAGAAACCTAGTCAAACTAAATCAAAAGTCAGAAATGCGAAGGCAGGAAGTCAAGTACAGTAAGAGCTCATTAAGCCTGGAGCTGCAAGAAAATTCTGAATGAGACATGTACCTCTGGTCTAGAGCTTTGCCATTAACATGACTCATCTACACTGTCTGCTTCTCTCTGCACATTTCCCCCATGCTCCTCACTCAACTCAGAATTTCAGCTTGTATCTGTCTGGTTCATAATGCCCACTCCTCACCAGCATCCTGGTCTACTAGACCCATTGGCTCAACTCCCTACAACTAACCAGCAAGTCCCCTGTGCATCTTTTATTTCACATCCCCAAAAGAGCAATATGATTGGCCCACCTTATCTTTTCAAGTGGGACATAAAACTCACAGGTTGTGGGGCTGATCTTGGATCAGGTACAATTGGCTGTACCCTAAGGGAGGGGAGAATATAGTATATAGTTAGGTCTCGCTTGACCACTCAGCAGGAGCTGTAAGTAGAATAGATTATCTGAGAAGGGTATATGAGGATGGCAGGCAAGAAGTGGCATTTCTGATACATGCATGTGACAGAGTGATTGGCACAAAGTAGGTGTTCAGCAAATGGTCATGATTAGCAGTGACATTATGCCACCTCTCACAGGAAGCCTTCCCATAACTCTCAAGTTTCCCAAACTTTTCCCCCAGAACAGAACCTGTACTGCAGGAATCATCCAATTAAGAAATCAATGAAATTCCTTCATTCAGGACAGACGTTTAGGGCCTCCTAGGTATGAAGCACTGTGCTGGACACTGGCAGGAGGGATACACAAATGAATCATGCCCTTATTCTCACCTCAAGGATCTCCCAGGATAGTGCAGGAGAAAGCTATGTGCAGATAGTGCAGTCTGAGCTATGAGATATCAAAAAATATAGAGATCTGAGAGTTCAGAAAAGGGCAAAGACTATTGTTTATCCATATGTATGCCTGTCTCCTGGATACCTCCCCTTAGATGTCCCAACATACCTTCATCTGAACATATTTAAAACTGATCTCATCTGTCCACTTCCAAACCTGCTCTCTTCTCTGATTCCTTGTCTCAGAGAGGCAAATTCATCCACTCCAGTTGCCCAATCATGAAACCTGAGCTGCACCCCCTCACAATGTCAGCTGTTGCAGTTGCTAAAGTTGTCCCTGAACCTTTCCTGTCTGTTTGTCTTGCCCCAAAGGTCAGAACTAATAATAAACTTGAGGATTGCTACAGGATGGAGACAGACAAGACCCGGAGTTCACTAGGGTTGATTTCGGATTTGGCCTCTAGTGTCAGTGGGTGCAATCCCTTTTGGGAAAATGGGTTGACAAAAGCCTAAAATATGTTCATGCCATTTTCCCAGTAGTTCTGCTCCTCAGTCAATACCCTCCCACCCTCCCAAACAGGAAAAGCTCTAAGCACAAAACTATTCTTTGCAGGACTATTTTCTGATGGTCAAACACAGGGAAGTTGTCTTAATACCCAAAAAGAGGGAAGGGTTAAGTGAATCGTGGCAGTGTCTGGCAGAACATTCTACAGCCATTACTGAGGGATAACGGCTGTGGAGATTCTATAGCAACAGGGAAAATTTATTATGCTGTAACTAAGGATACAGGGTTATGTGTACATTCCAACTGCAACAACATAAAAACTGTGTGGGCTCAGGGTCTGCTGGTGGACATTTAAAATGTCTTATGTACGAAAAAGAAAAACCCTAAACCTCCTTTATGTAAACTATTGACATCTCTAAGCTTTCTTGTTGTTGTTGTTGTTGTTGTTGCTGCTGCTGCTGTTGCTGTTGCTTTTTTCGTCTTTTCCACCAATCAATACACTGTCTTAATTATGTGCCCTTTTTGTTTCAGGCCCTTCGTTAGGTGCTGGGGAGTCGAAGGTGAATTATCCGCAGTCCTTTTACTCTTGTAGGTTATGGCAAAAGAAGAAAGGGATACGAAAACGTAGGGGCCAGTCCCTGTGGGTCCACTTGAGACCGTGTGCAGGCAGGGTCACCCCCTGGTGGCTACCTGACTACCTGCCCTTGGGTAGCACTAACCTCCTCCTAGGCAGCAGCTTCCATGCTTGGGGGCCCAAGCCCAGACTAAATTCTCAGCTAGTCCAAGACTACTCCCTCTCCCATCTTCTGGGGCCCTCCATCTCGCAGTAGGCACTTCAGCGCAGATTGGGCCCAGATTTGGCCCAGATTTATCCCACCACGCAACTCTCACTCAAACTCCTCCCTCCCCCAAAGCCTCCTGCACACTCGGATCTGCAAGATTATGTCATTCTCACCGGTTCGCATGCGCCCCACAACTGGCCAATTGGAGTACCACTGCCACAAGTGGGGCGGAGCTTCGGGTTCCGGAGTACTGTCTTCCCTTTTCTAATGTTAGTGGCAACGCCGTACTCGTACTCGTAAGATTGAAATGCAGGCACACTAGGAATCCTAAAATAGCAAAATCCAAGAAAAGCTGTGAACTCCGCAGCCCCAGCTTTGTCCGTCCCACCTACTCCCGAGACAGACATCATCCATTTCTGACTCCTTCCACCTCATGCCTCCAAGTGTGGAAATTGGACCCCCAACCCCATCTGCGTCTTATTTGTCTACAGATACCCGGTGTGCACGTACCTCTGGGCGGGGCCAGCGGAAGGCTGATGCAATCTAGCCAGGCAGGCGGGGCATGTTGGATGAGATGGGGATCTGGGATTGGAGAGGAATATTCCAGCCCGTTTAGTAATGCTAGTCTAAGTGAGACCTTAATATATAAGTAGAAGTTTGTACCCTTTTTGGAGGGGTGGTCGAATGTGTCTATGAAAATTTAGAAGTGTGTATATGCCATTGGCTCAGCTATCGCAATTGTATATAAACACCCAGGACTCCTAGAGCAATGCATCACAATCACCTAGAGGGTTTGTTAAAAAGCGGGTTATTGCAGCCCATGCAGTTTCTCATTCAGTAGAATGGGGCCTGAGAATTTGGTTTTCTAACATGTTTGGGAGTTGGGAGAATGCACACTTCAAGAATCTTTAATTTAGAGGTGGGGGAATCTTTGCAAAGAGACATGTCTGAACAAGTATAAACCTTGTTAATTTGTTTGCAGTAATGAAAAAATGAAAGCATCATAAGGAGGGTAATTTTATCAGTTAAAAATATACCTTTATAAACTGGCTATATCTTTATAAACTGATGAGGAAAGATACTGAAGGCGGTGATATTAATACTTATTAAGCACTTACACTGTTCCAGGCTCTGTGCTAAGAACTTCATACTCATTTAATTCCGCAGCAATGTGACTATGTCTAATTAACCCTATATTTCCAGTCCAGGACAGGTTCTGGCACCAAGGACCTTGTCAGTAAATGTTTGTGGCCTCATATAATAAGACCCTCACTCCAATATGATAGAAGAGACAAAATACAGTAAAAGAAGGCTATAGGAGTTCAGAAAAATGTATCAGGCAGGCTTTCAGGAGGAGTAGAACCTGAAAGATATGTAAGAGTTTGCCAAAAGAGAGAAAAAAGCAATCTCAGACAAAATGAGTGAATGGCCAAACATCCCATTCCCACACTTTAGGACTTCAAAGGCCAAACAATATTTTCAAACATTGTAAAGTGACCTCAACTACTGGTGAGGATGTGGAGCAACAGGAATGCTCAGTCACTGCTTGTAGGAATGCAAAATTCCTACTTGTGGATATAGCCACTTTGGAAGAGTTTGGCTGTTTCTTACAAAACTTAACATACTCTTACCATATGAGCTAGCAGTCACATTCTGTGGCATTAACCCAAAGGAGTTGAAGACTCATAGCCACTGACAAATATTCTTTGCTCCGGTAAACTTCAGTCAGCCTCCCTGAATCCCCTCCCCAGCAAGGTCCATCCATGTAATTCACTCCTTGTAGAATCCAGTTTTAGCAAGAATCCTGATGGGTCAGTTTAGTGTTAATTTCCCACCCACGATATCTCACCAACTCGCCACTATCCCACAGGTGATATCTGAGCACCCTGGCCTGCCTTCAGCAGGAATCCTGTTAGGGTCAGTTCAGCCAGAATCCTCCCAGACTCGATGTTTCCTCTTAGTAATTTCCCATCCACCAATACTCCCTACAACTTCCTCCTTAACTTCCAACTTGTTCTGGTTGTATTCAGAATGTAGCCCAGTTTTATACTGGAGTCTCTCCATATTGCAATAATTTATTGAATAAAATCTATCCTCACTGCTTTAACTTCTGTCTCGCTCTGGTTCTCTTTCACAGTTTTTATTGCCACAACTCTGATCTGGATCATAACCATCATTAGGCCCTCAGCTGGGACAACCAGGTCTCCCATCCCCCACCAAAACCTTTTATTTCCAGTCTGCTTGCTTGTTTGGGTATCCAGTGACGAGTCTGACTCCAACCAAAAACCAGTGTTCCAGATAAATGTCCACTGAAGCACAATGAGGATGGATTTTGATTCTTAAGATTTTGTATGTACTCTAAAAGCCAGGTTACAGTCCCAGACAAGCAGAGGCCAGTTAGAGTCCTAAGTCTCTCTGTTTGTAACAAGCTGGGTTAGAATGCCAGGCAAGTAGTTGTTTCTAAGTAGCTGGGTTAGAGTCCTAGGCTTTTCTATTTGTAAGAGGCTAGTCTCTGTAAGGAATAGAAACTGGATTAGAATCTCAGGATTCTGTTCATAAGTATAAAGGTGCCATTAGTCAATAACATAGGAGCTCCCCAATCACTGACTATATGCTTCACCATTAAGGCCCTAATACTGTCATTCTCACTGGCAAAAATACTAAAAACTCACTTAAGCTACAGTGACCCTTCTGGGGCTCCTGGGATATGCCCAAATTAGTCCACCTATGGAGAGTGCTACAGCAAAAAGGAACAGGAATCTCAGATACACAATAGTCTGCTTTTTCTCTTGTTATGAAAAATCTCAAGCTATTGAGGTTCTTGAACAATGTCTTCAGAAAAAATGTTATGACCCAGTAAACCCCCTAGCATCCTCCACAGCATCACAATTCCCCTCCAAGCTCTCTTTTAGATCTTCTTCTCCCAGAATGCCCTCCATCAATGGCACCGCCAGCCCTTTAACTCCCTGTAACTTCAAGGTTCACTGGGCCTGCATCTCTTGTAGATGAAGCCCAGGGTGCAACCAGTACTCATTCTCCAGTGAGGCCAACAGAAGAGATAATACTTAAATCTTGATCAGTTCAAATTATATGCCATCATCAAGAACTTTCCTGGCCCCAGAAAGAAAGAAAAAGACTTAATTTAGAATTGTTTGGGGAGCATATATTCTCCAGGATTCCCTGATTTATATCAACCTATCCACCCTGTGGTTGGCCCTGGGCTTATCTCCCTTTGGTTTGAGAAGGCCAAATGAAGCACTATTCCTGAAGGCCTTCAAGGGTCTCAAACTACCCCTGCTTCCTATTAGAAACTGAGGAAAGTAAGAAGAAAATACTAGGAGTCATCCTCAGGTCTATCCTGCCAAAACTGATTGATCAGGTATTCCAAATTGTAATCAACAAAGAGATGAAACTGTGGCTATCACCATCTGTTTAAGACAACATGAGTGGGGTTAAGGGAGGTAGTAGAGAGTATAGGGGGATAAATGGTGATGGAAGGAGACTTGACTTGGGGTGGTGAACACACAATACAATATACAGACTATGTGTCATAGAATTGTACACCTGAAACCTATATAATTTTATTAACCAATGTCACCCCAATAAATTTAATTTTTAAAAAAGACAGCATGGGCCCTGGCTGGTGTAGCTCAGCAGATTTAGCGTGGGCTGCGAACCAAAGGGTTGCTGGTTCAATTCTCAATCAGGTCATATGCCTGTGTTGCATGCCAGGTCCCCAGTAGGGGGCATGTGAGAGGCAACCACACATTAACATTTCTCTCCCTCTCTTTCTCCTTCCCATCGCCTCTCTCTAAAAATAAATAAGTAAATAAAATCTTTTTTAAAAAAGGCGACAGGGGAAGAGAATTTGGGGCTGGAACTGACTTCCCAAACTGCTTCTGATCTGGCCACAAGCTTTGCAAATGGTCTCAGACCAGAACTCTGTGACACATTACAGAAGAATAATACTAACTGGCAAAATGTAAACATGTGTGAACTCCAGACATTAGCCCAGCATTATGAAGATAGTGCTTCAAAAAATACACAACACAAGCTTATGGTATTGCAATTGAAACGTCTAGAAATTGGTCAAATATATGCTGACAGAAGATAACTTGATTTGGGGTGGTTGGCACACAATATAATATACAGATCATGTATCATATAAATGTATACTTGAAACCTATATAATCTTATTTTCACCACTCTTGTAAACCTGTTAGGAAGGAACCTTCTCATGAATTGGGGGATTAAAATTCACTGTGCCCCTGAAGGACTCCTTCTACAGGCCTCAGACTCTTCCCTTTCACATGTATGTCCACTAAGAACTTTGTCAGACTTCCTGAGTTCATGTACTCACTTCAACCCAATATGTATTTCACTGAAGATTTAAATCAACTATTAGACAAAATTTCTTCTTTATAGGCAAAAGTCTCCATTGATGTTGGATGCATAATGGATGCAGAACTTGTTAAAGTAAAAATAAATCCTTCCATAACCCTTCCCAGGATCCCTTGATATCATTTAAAGCCAGAAGGACTTGAGGGGCTCTGCTAATTCCAACTTTATAAAGCAAAAACTATGAGGCCAACTTCTAGCCCGTGCAATATTCCCATTTTGGTCATCTAAAAAAGCAAATGAGAAAGGAAATTGGTTAGACCAAGATCCAAGATATAGCAATAAAATTGCCAAATCTAGATTTCTCTTGCTACTTAATCCTAAAGCTATTTGGTATGGTACCCTCCCCAATATCCAATATTTCACAGGCATCTATTTGTATTCACCTTTTTTAGTATTCTCCTTAATACAGACTCTCAATACTTATTTGCCTACATCTAAGATAACCAACAATATACCTGGACTATTATGCCCCAAGGATTTACTGAGGCACCTAGCTACTTCTTGTGTACCATAAATGTCAATACAAGGGACTTAATATTTCCAGGTGACTCCACTTTAATCCAATATATAGATTACTTACTTCTATATTCTGACTTTTAAGACAATTTGGCCACTGAATGAATACCATCTTAAAGCATTAGCAGAAAAGTGCCACAAGGTGGCTAGATAGAAAATTCAACTACGCTCTCTGTGTGTCTAATATCTAAGTATGATATTTCAGCCACAGGTAAAACTACCTCCACTGACTGAGACTTACTATCAACATTTTTCTCTCCCTGAAACAAAATGACAACTGAGAGGTTTCAGAGCCTTGTGGGATGCTGTAGGATATGAATACCTAACTTCTCTATGATTACTTCACCCCTTTATGCCATGACTAAGGAGACATCCCCAAACCCAAGAGTCTGAAGGCCCCATCCAAAAATGCTTTTGATAATTTAAGGGTTCTGTACGTTCATTTCCCACCCTTGGACATTCCAAATCCTCCCTCCCTCATTCCCTGTTTGTGTATGAATGAGATGATAATGTCCTCAGAGTGTTATCTCAGAAGCAAAATGTACACCAAAAGACCTTTGGGATATTGTAATTGGACCTTAAACCCAGTAACAAAGGCATATCCCCCTTGCTTGTGAACTGTTGCTGTAAAGGCCAAACTTGTCTAAGCTACTTCTGATTTAGTATTAGGTCATCTGCTTAACATACACTCCTCAGGCTGTGCAGACCCTATTGCTTAGTGAAAACATAGCACTTTTCTGTGTCTTGACTTACCTCATGATACTGCTCTCTCCCTCTTGCATCATATCATTATCAAAACCTTAACCCTGCCACCTTTACCCATTGATGGAACTTCCCACAATTATGCCATTAATGCTAGATCATTCTCATGTCTTAAGCTAGATTTATCAGAAAACCTCTTCCCCAAGTTAACCTCACTCCTTATATTGATGGCTCCTACCTCCAGAAAGAGGATGGGACCTTCTAGGATAAATATGATGTCACTAATCAATATAAAGCTCTAGAATACCAAGCTCTGCCAAATGTTATACCAGTCCAGGTGACCAAATTAATTGCTTTTACTGGGACTTGCTTGGATAAGAGCAGAGGGAATGAAGACTAACATTTATACTGATAGACACTATGCCTTTGGTTATGGTATGTACAGAAAGAGAGAAGATTCGTGGCAGCAGCTGGTACCCCAGTCAAAAATGGACCCTAAATAGCAGAACTTCTAGAAGCATTGTTATTACTCCAGCATATCGTTATAGTTTGAAATGAATGACATCACAAAAAATTCAGAAGATGACCAGAGAATTAAATTTGCTGATAAAAAATACAAAATAGCAGCCTGTTTCCAAGCCACCCAAAAACCAGTGATTTCCAAGCCTTAGACTATGACCCTGGGTCCCATATCAAGGCCCTAGGCCCCTGGTGAAATTATTCATTCTACCTTGAAGGAGAAAACTTCTTTAAGATGATTCCTAAGGAAATAATGAAAGAGATCTTCATGAACCAAATAACCACTTTATACTAAAAACTAATTGGATGGGGGAAGAGCTGGATATTCATTCCACTCATTCAGATGGGCTTTAGAAACACCAAGACAGCCACTTGGTGGCTCCTGAGTCTATCTCTTAAGCCATTAGATATGATTTACACAACATGACTAACTGTGTAAAGGAAAAAATGTGAGACATGTTAAACAAAGAGTGGTTTGGGCCCTTTAGTTTTATTAGGACCAATCACTTCCTTCATCTGCCAGAAACATAATTTTGTAAAAACTGTAAAAGTTGGGCAAGGAAAGGAAGCAGATGTCCTTCCATTTATTTGTGTCTTGTTCAGTTCCTTTCATCAACACCTTACAGTTTTCAGTGTAAAGTCCTTTCACCTCCTTAACTAAATTTACTCCTAAGTATTTTATTTTTCTGATACTACTGTATATGAAATTGTTTCCTTAATTTATCTTTCCAATAGCTCTTTGTTAGTATATAGAAATGTAATTTACTTTTGCATATTGATTTTTGACCCTGCAACTTCACTAAAATTGTTTATTCCTGCTAACAGGATTTTTTCATAGAGTCTTTAGGATTTTCCATATATATAATATCATGTCATCTACAAATAGAAACAATTTCACTTCTCACAAAGGGTTACCTTTTATTTCTTTTGCTTAAATTATTTCTTTGGCTAGGACTTCCAATGCTATGTTGAATTAATGTGGTGAGAACAAGCATTCTTCTCTTATTCTAGATCTTCGAAGAAAGCTTTCATCACTTTAACATTGTTTATGATGTTAGCTGCGGGCTTGTCCTATATGGTTTTTATTATGTTGAGGTACATTCCTTCTATACTCACTTACTGAGGGTTTTTCTCATCAAAGGATGTTGAATTTTGTCAAATGCTTTTTCTGCATCTATTGAGATCACATTATTTTTCCTTTGTTGTGTTAATGCAGTGTATCACATTTATTGACTTCCATATGTTGAACTATCCTTGCATCCCTGAAATGAATCCCATTTGATCATGGTGTACGATCCTTTTAATATGTTGCTGAATTCAGTTTGCTAATATATTGTTGAGGATTTTTGCTTCTATGTCCATGAGGGATATTGTCCTGTAGCTATCTTTTCTTGTAATGTCTTTGTCTGGCTTTAATACTAGGATAATGCTGGCTTCATAAAATGAGTATGAGTATAGAAACATTCCCTCCATTTCTATATTTTGGAAGAGTTTGAGAAAAGTTGGTATTAATTCTTTAAATGTTTTATAGAATTCATTTGAGAAGCTATCTGCTGCTGGACTTTTCTTTGTTAGGAGTTTTCTATTACTGATTTAATCTCCTTCCTAATAATTGCACTGTTCCTATTTTCTGTTTCTTCCTGATTCAGTCATGGTAAGTCTAGGAATTTATCCATTTATTCTAGGTTGTCCAGTTTGTTAGCATATAATTTTTCATAACAAAGTCACAGGATCCTTTGCATTTCTTTAGTAATGGATTGTAATGTCTCCTCTCTCATTTTGGATTTTATTTACTTGAGTCTTCTCTCTTTTTTCTTTGGTAAGACTAGCCAATGGTTTGTCAATTTTGTTTATCTTTTGAAAACAGCAGCTCTTACTTTCATTAATCTTTCCTACTGTCTTTTTAGGAATAGTCTCTATTCCATTTATTTCCTTTACGGTCTTTGTTATTTTCTTCCTTTTGCTAAATTGGAGCTTAGCTTTTTCCTCTTTTTATAATTCCTTTAGGTGTAAAGTTAGGTTGTACATTTGAGAAAAGATCAGTGGCTGTAAGGATTTAGGAATGAAGAAAGCAATGAAATGAAGAGATAGCAGAAGGCAGTTTGGGAGGTAATAGAACTGTCCTGTATCCTCACTGCACTTGTTTTTAACCAGTCTATGCATGTTAAAATTCATATGACAAATGAACCTAAAATAAATTCATAAGGTAGTACACAAAAAGTATATTTATGACAAACTAATTTTTTATTTTTTAATTACATTATATTGATTATGCTATTAAAATTGCCCCAATTTTTCCCCCTTGGTCCCTTCCAACCATCACCCCCCACACTCCCTCAGGCACTCCCCACACCGCTGTTCATGCCCATGGGTCATGACCCATGGGCATGAACAGTGTAAGTTCTTTGGATGCTCCCTTTCCTATACTGTGCTTTACATCCCCATGGCTATTCTGTAACTACCTATTTGTACTTCTTAATCCCTTTACCTGTTCACCTATTCCCCCACTCATACCTCCCATCTGGCAACCAGCAAAACACTCTCCACATCCATGATTCTGTCTCTGTTCTTGTTTGCTTAGTTTGCTTTTAAGATTCAATTGTTGATGGATATGTATTTATTGCCATTTTATTGTTCATCGTTTTTATATTCTTCAGGTTCTTACATAAGTCCCTTTAACATTTCATGTAATAACGGTTTGGTGATGCTGAGCCTTGGTTGCTGTTGGCAGATCAAAGGGAGGGATTTGCCCAGGCCAGTCAGCTGCAAGGACTGGCTGTGACCACTGACCACCCACCTCCACCCTCCGTGAAAGATCAGCTGTGCAAGGGCAGGGTGGTGGTGTTCCGATATGGTCTGTAGCTGTCCACTGGGTGTGCAGGCCCTGGGATTATCCAGGTGTGCAGTACAAGGTCAGCCCCCACCTCTGTTTCACCCGGGGCCGCCTTGCTGGAGCTATAAAGCAATCTGAGATGGCTGCTACTTGTGCTGGGCTTGGAGATTCCCAGGCAAAGCCAAGCTGTGAATCTAGGCTGGCTGCTACTACTGCCATGCCTGTGGCCATGTAGCAAGAGATATGGGCTGGGGGCTCACTGAGGCCAGCTATTGATTGTTTGAAAGCATTTAGGAAGTTGTGAAGCATGAGCCAAGAACAGCCATTCATATGTGAAAGCCACTGTTAACAGCTGTAAATTGAGTGGGATTGAGCCTCAGAGGATCTCCAGGGCGGGGCAAACAGTGTTAGCCAGGTTGATGGAGTCACAGATATGAGACTGTCAGCTCTGTGGCTCTGTGGGGAGAGGGTTCAGAAAAGGGACAATGGCTTCTGCTTATGTTTCTGTCTGCAAGAAAACTGTCCTCCAGCTCTCACCTTGATGCTGGACACTTCGGTTCCTCCCCTTATGCAACTGGTGCCTTTCAAGCTGCTACCCCAGTGCTGGAGCTCAGAGAGAATGAATCTGAGTCAGTCCATGTGAGGGCCCTCTAAGGGGAACTGCTTGGGACTCCAGGAGTTTCTTCCACCAACTCAAACCCCGCTGGTTTTTGCATCCAGAAGTTGTGGGGACTTTTCTTCCTGGCGCTGGAACCCTAGGCTGGGGGGCCTGGTGTGGGGTTGGGGCTCCTTGCTCTCAAGATATCCCTTCCGAATTTTTATCCACCACACATGGATGTGGGTCCAGCCTATCCCACTTCTCCACCCCTCTTACAAGTCTGGGTGGATGTGGTTTCTTTAATACCATAGTTGTCAGACTTCCATTCAACTCAATTTCTGGTGGTGGTTCTATATTTTAGTTGTAATTTTGATATGGATGTGCAAGGAGGTGAGCCATGTTTACCTATGCCACCTTCCTGACTGAAAAGCCTCAAGAGATTGTTGACAAATTAATTTTTTTAAGACTTTGTTATTTTAGAGCAGTTTTAGGTTCACAGCAAAATTAAGAAGGTACAAAAGTATTACATATAGCCTCTCCCCTCACACACGCAAGCCTCCCCTTTATCAACATCACTCACCAGAATGATACATTTTTCAAAATTGATGAAGCTACATTGACACATGGTATTCATCCAAACTCCATAGTTTACCTTACATTCATTGTTGGTGTTGTACATTATATGGGTTTGGACAAATGTATAACAACATGTATCTATCATTATAATATCATAAAGAATATTTTCACTTTCCTAAAAATCCTCTATGGTCCACCAATTATCCCTCCCTCCACACCAAACCCTGGCAACCAGTGATCTTTTCAGTATCTCTTTAGTTTTTTATTTTCCAGAATGTTATATAGTGGGAATCATACAGTATGTGGCCTTTCCAGGCTGGCTTTATTCACTTAGCAATATGTATTTAAGTATTTAAGTTTTTTGTGCCTTTTTATGGCTTGATATCTCATTTTTATCATTAAATAATCTTCCATTATCTGGACATAGTACAAGTTATTTATGCATTCACCTACTAAAGGATATACTGGTTGCTTCCAAGTTTTGGTAATAATAAAGTTTTTATGAACATTCATGTGCAAGTTTTTGTGTGAACATAGACTTTCAACTCCTTTGGGTAAATACCAAGAAGTGTGATTGCTGTATTGTATGGTAAGAGTATGTATAGTTTTGTAAGAAACCGCCAGACTTTCTTCCAAATTGGCTATGCCATTTTGAATTTCCACCAGCAATGAATGAACATTTCCACTCCAAATCATCACTAGTATTTGGTGTTTTTGTTGTTCAAGATTTTGGTCATCCTAATAGGTGTGAAGTGGTTTCTCATTGTTGTTTTAATTTGCATTTTCCTGATAATATGTGATATAGAGCATCATTTCACATTTTTATTGCCATTTGCCTTCTTTGGTGAGATATCTGTTTCAGTCTTTGGACTATTTTTTAATCAGGTAGTGTGTTTCCTCACTGGTGAGTTTTAAGAATTCATTGTATATTTTGGATAACAATCTTTTATCAGATGTGTTTTTTTTGTGAATATTTTCTCTCAGTCTGTGGTTCATCTTCTAATTCTCTTGATACTGTCTTTCACAGACCAGAGGATTTTAATTTTAATGAGATCCAGCTTATTATTTTGTTTTTAGATCATTCCTTTGGCGTTGTATCTAAAAAGTTATTACCATACCCAACATCATCAATGTTTTCTATTATGTTATCTTCTAAAAGTTTTCATTTCATATTATATGTTTAGGTCTATAATCAAGATTGAGTTGATTTTTACAAGGGTGTTAAGGTCTGTGTTTAGATTCATTTTTTGTATGTAGATATCCTGTTGCTTCAGCACCATTTGTTGAGGAGACTATCTTTGTTCCATTGTGTCAAAGCTCAATTGATTATATTTATCAAGATCTGTTTTTGGATCTCCACTCTGTTCCATTGATCTACTTGTCTATTCTTTCTCTAATACCTCACTGCCTTGAGTACTGTAGCTGTATAGTAGGTCTTCAAGTCAGATAATATCAATCTTCCAGTTTTGTTCTTCTCGTTCTATAATGTCTTGGTTCCTCATATTAACTTCTGAATTATTTTGCTGGTATCCACAAAGTAACTTGCTGGAATTTTGACTGGGACTGCATTAAATCTATAGATTGATTTGGGAAGAACTGACATCTGGACAATATTGAATGTTCCTGTCCACGAACAGGGACTAGCTCTCCATTATTTTGTTCTCCTTTGATTTTATCCATCAGAATTTTATAGTTTTTATCATATAGATCTTGTACATATTTTGTTAGATATTTACTTAAATATTTAATTTAGAGTGTGATAATAAAAATGGTATTGTGGTTTTGTGGTTTTAATTTCAAATTCCATTTGTTTGTATCTGGTATACAGGAAAGCAAATGACTTTATATTAGCATTGTATCGTGCAACCTTGCTATAATCACTTATTAGTTTCAGTTTTTTGTTAATTAAGATTTTCTACATAGGCAATCATGTTATCTGTGAACAAAGGCAGTTTTATTTCTTCCTTCACAATCTGTGTACATTTTTTCCTTTTCTTGTCTTACTGCATTAGTAAAGACCTTCAGTCCCTGCTAATACTTGTTTAAATAACAAAAATGTTTATTATGCTTAAAATGAGTGGTAAAAGAGAACATTCTTGCCTTGTATCTAATTCTAGTGAGAAAGCTTTGACATTCTCACCATTAACTACAATGTTAGCTGTAGATGTTTCATAGTCTTTATTAATTCAGAAAGTTCCCATATAGCATGTTCTTGGTTTACTGAGAGTTTTTGTCATGAATCAGTGTGGAATTTTGTCAAATGCTTTTTCTACATCTACTGACATGATCATTTCATATTTGTTTTTTTATTTAGTTGATGTAATAGGTTTCATTTATTGATTTGCAAATGTTGAAACAGCCTTGCATGACTGAGATAATTCCCACTTAATCATGGTATATAATTCTTCATATACATTGTTGGATTTGATTTACTAATGTTTCGTTGAGGATTTCTATAAGTGATAACTTAATTTTAAAAATAAAATGTAGGTGACATCAGCATCATGGTGGCTTGATAAGACCTCTTTGTATTTCCCTTTAAATTTACAAGTCAGACAAAGATAATCCAACAAAGATTTCTCTGTTCAGCACATAATAAACATGCATGAGAGATGCATGCATTAGTACATCTGAAGGCGGGGGTATCTGAGTAGAGGAGGAAGGATGTGGAGAAGAAAGGGATGGTGTCCACAGATGCATTTCAGCATCTGCTGCAGCCCAGCTAACACAGTAGTAGTTGGAGGAGTCAGGTTGTTGCCTTCATACTCTAGCTCAGTGGAAGGTAAGAAGGGAAGTGCAAAAGCAGCTTCTGTGACTGACAGGCTGGCTCTCTTCCCCCACCTAATTGCTGCAGGACCCTGTAGCAGCCGCATAGCCACATCAAAAAGCATAAATTTAGGCATCGGCAGCCATTAGTAACAAGGAGGTAGTGCCACAGGTTCACAAACCTGACTCCCCCCACCTGCCATATCCCCCTACATGGTGGTGGTGACAAAAAACCAAGGCAAATCAGACACAGCAAGGACACTCACCACCCTGGAGTATGTGGCAAGTTCTAAAACCAAAGCATCACCCCCACTACTAGGACCCCAGAGGTGCAAGTAGCACAGGTAAGAGAAAATAAAAACTTGCACTATAGCACCATCTACTGGAAAGCAAAAGAAGACCACTACTTATCAACCTGATGATTTAAGAGCAAAACTTTCTAAACAAAAGTTCAATACCTCAAATGCACAGGCCAAAAACCACTCCATCAATTTCCATGCATATCCAAGGGAATTAGTAACCCAGAAAGTAAAAAAAAAAAGAAACCAGATTCAAAGTCATGGAGGACTGTGATTTAAATAACAGTGAATTCAAAATTTGAGTTATAAAGAAACGTAATGAGATACAAAAAATTCAGAAAGACAGGAATAAAAATTAATGAACAAAGGAATACTTTATAAAAGAGATTGAAACTATTAAAAAAGAACCAAACACAAATTCTGGAGCTGAAGAACTTAATAATAAGATAAAAAAAAATACATTATAGAGCATTGGAAATAGAGCAGAGCGGATGGAAGAGTGAATTCATAAGCCCAAAGATAGAAACCTATAAATGATTCAGATGGAAGAAGAGACAGAACTGTTTTTTAAATAAAAGAATGTGATGTGAACTATCTGACTCTATTACAAAGAGTAATATAAGGATAACAGGTATCCCAGAAGGAGAAAAGAGAAAGAAAAGAACAGAGAGTCTATTTGTATGCATAATTGATAAGAACTCCTCACACCCAGGGAAGGAGATGCACACTCAAATACAATAAGCTAATAGGACACCTAATCATCTCAATGTATAAAGACCTTCTCCAAAACACATTATATTGCAATATTACATACTGCGTCTGACACAAATAACACCCCTTTTTATTACAAAATCTTTTATTACAAAATCATAAGCATGTCATTCTGTAACATAACAATATCACAGTCAAGCACACCATATGACATTGTAGGTGAAATGTTCAAATTAAAACTATAAATTATTACACCCATATTATTACCAACCACACTCAAGCAGGCATTACTTCTATTGGACCCTGTATGTCAATTTTTATGCTAAACAAGAATTCTCAAGGCATCCAGGGGGAAAAAACTACAAAGGACATCCCATATGATTATCATCAGCTGTCTCAGTAAAAATTCTACACAAGCCAGAAGAAACTGAAATGACATATTCAAAATATTGAAAGAGAGAAACCACTAGCCAATTAAAATATATAAAACAAAGTTATCTTTTAGATGTGAAGTAGAAATACCAGCTTTCTGCCCTGGCTGATATGGCTCAGTGGCAGAAAGCCACTAGCCTGAGCACTAGCCTGTGAACCAAGGGGTCATGGGTTCAATTGCCAGTCAGGGCACACACCTGCGTTGCAGGCCAGGTCCCCAGCTGGGAGTGTGAGAGACAATCAATCTATCTATATTTCTCTCACATCAATGTTTCCTTTCCTCTCTTTCTCCCTTCCTTCCCTCCTCTCTAAAAAATAAATAAAATCTTTAAAGAAAACCAAAATGCTCGTTTTCCCAGACAAACAAAAGCTCAGGCAATTTACCACCACAACATCTGTATTACAAGAAATATTGAAAGGAAACAAAAAGATGAAAGTATACAAAATATTGAGTAAGTTTTTAGTAATTAAAAAATATTGAGTAGTAAAATACTAAGTAATTTTTTTTGCTTTTGACTGTGGCAACCAGTCAAAAGCAAAAAAAAAAAAAAACACACAACTCTAATTCAGAATAGGTTATTAACCTCTTAATTGTAACATAAAGATTAAAGGGGAAAGTTTCAAAATAACTGTAACTACTGCAATTTTATAACAATTGTACAACATAAAAAGAGGTAATTTGTGACCAAGAAAACATAAAAAGGGAAGAGGTAAAGATTGAACATATATATAGGTGAATAAAAATAAGATACAATCAGAAGTAAAAGGACTGTTTTAACCATGAGATATTTTATATAAAACCCATGGAAATGGCAAAAATCCAGAACTGACACTAAGAACATAAAAAGCAGAAACAGAGAAAAAATCATAGAAAACCATCAATCTAAACTACCAGAGGGGGAAAAAAAACAATGGAAAAGAAATAATGGAGATACAGAGCAACCAGAAAACAAAAGATAAAATGACTATAGTGAGTCCTCATATATCGACAATCACCCTGAATGTAAATTTACTGAACTCACCAACCAAAAGACACAGAATAGTGGAATGGATTAAAAATCAACACCTGACTATATGCTGCCTTTAGGAGACCCATCTCAGCTCCAAAGACAAACATAGGCTCAAAGTGAAGGGGTGGAAGATACTATTCCAAGTAAATGACATTCGAAGGAAAGCAAGTGCTGCTGTACTTATATATCAGAGAAAAAATATTTCAAGACAAAGGTAACAAGAGCCAAAGATGGACATCTTATAATGATAAAGGGGACAATATATCAAGAAGACATAACATTTAAACTAGTAGCACCAAAATATATAAAGTAATCACTAACAGACCTAAAAGGAGAATTTGATATTGTACAATAATACTAGAGGACTTTAATACCCCAGTTAAATCAATGGATAGATCATTCAGACAGAAAATCGACAAGGATTCACCGTTATAATACACATTAAATCAGACAGACATAAGAGAACAGAGGGAGAAGAGAGAAATGGAAAAAACAAAGAGAGAATGGAGAGAACAGAGAAAAATTTGAGTGGTTAACACAATGCAATATATAGAAGATGTATTATAGAATTTGTATTGTGAAATTTGCATAGTCCTATTAATCAATGTCATCCAAATAAATTTAAAATTTTTAAAAGATAATCAATATAATTCACTATAAAAACTAACTTTAAAAACCATACTTGTCTCAATAGATACAGAAAAAGGTTGAGAAAATCCAACATACATTCCTGAAAAAAACTTCGTACTACATGCTGGTAAAGAGGAACACAAAAAATTCTATAGCTAATATACTTAATAGTTAAAGACAGAATGTAAAGACGGTGGTGTAGGTAAACATGGCTCGAACCTCACACAACCACATCAAAATTACAACTAAATGATACAACAACCATCATTCAGAACTATCAGAGATCAAGCTGAATGGAAGTCCTACAATTACAGTGTTAAAGAACAAACTTCATTAAGACTGGTAGGAAGGGTGGAGACGCAGAACAAGCTGATCCCACACTCTCATGTGGCTAATAAAAATTGGGAGGGATATCTCAAAAGCAATGGGACCTGGGGCCACACCCAGCCACCCAACCCCGAGTTCCAGTGCCAGGAAGAAAAGTCTCCATAACTTCTGGCTGTAAAAACCAGTGGGGATTGAGGCTGTGGAAGACAGAAACTTCTGGAGTCCCAGGCAGTTCTTCTTAAAGGGCCCATGTACAGACTTGCACTTACTCCCTCTAAGCACCAGCATGGCAGCAGAGGATTGAAAGGCATCAGAGATATACAGGGAGGAACTGAATTGTCCAGCATCAAAAGGAGAGCTAAGGGATAGCTTTCTCCCAGACAGAAGTGCTGACAGATGCCAATGTTTCTTTTCAGAGACCTCCCCCAACAGAGTCACAGAGGCAGCAGGTGGGCACTGTATCTGAGACTCCATCAACTTGACTCACACTGTTTACCCCACCATGGTGATTCCCTGAGGCCCAAGTCCACCCAAGCTATTACCAGCAGCTTTTCCATACAAGTGGCTTATACTGGCTCTTGATTCAGATTTTCCTAAATCCTCTCAAACAAGCAGCATCTGGATTCAGCAAGCCCTATACCTCTCAGTAAGTTGCCCCAAGCCTGGCACTAGCAGCAGCTGGCCTTGGTTCATAGCTTGGCCTCAGCTGAGAACCTTCAAGGCCAGCATAAGTAGCAGCCATCTGCAGATCACTTTATAATTTATGTTGTGTGACCCTGGACAGAACATAGTCAGTGGCTGACCTTGGATATGCCAAAAGCAATCAAGGCTCAACCACAACAGGAGGGTGTACACAGCCCACATGGTGGGTACACCTTGAGTACCCAGCTTGGGTAAAAGGGGAGTCTGTGCCACTGGCCCCTACAGGACACCTACTACATTAGGCCACACTACCAAGCCTGGGAGATATAGCAGCTCTATCTAAAACATGAAAACAAACACAGGGAGGCTACCAAAATGAGGAGGCAAAGAAACATAGCCCAAATGAAAGAACAGATCAAAACTCCAGAAAAAGAACTAAACAAAATGAAGACAAGCAACCTACTAGATGCACAGTTGAAAACATTGGTTATAAGGATGCTCAAGGAACTTAGTGAGGACCTGAACAAAATTTTTAAAATCCAGTCATAAACGAAGGATACACAAATCAGAATAAAGAACAATTTACAGAAAATCAACGGTAGAGTGGATGAAGCCAAGAATCAAATCAGCAATTTGGAATACAAGGAAGCAAAAACAACCAATCAGTACAGCAAGAAGAAAAAAGAATCCAAAAAGTGGGGATCGTGTAAGGAGCCTCTGGGACAACTGCAAGCACACCAATATTCCCACAATAGTGGTGCTGGAAGAAGAGAGTGAGCAAGAAATTGGAAATGTATTTAAAAAAATAATGAAAGAAAACTTCCCTGACTTGGTGAAGGAAATAGACACACAAGTCCAAGAAGCAGAGAGAGTCCCAATCAAAACGAACCCAAAGAGGCCCACACCAAGACACATCATAATTAAAATGCCAACAGTTAAATACAAAGAGAGAATGTTAAAAGCAGCAAGAAAACAGCAGTTTACCTACAAGGGAGCTCCATAAGACTGTCAGCTGATTTCTCAAAAGAAACTTTGCAGGCTAGAAGGGATTGGCAAGAAATATTCAAAGTGATGAAAAGCACACACCTACAACCAAAATTACTTAGCAAAGCTATCATTTAGAATCAAAGGACAGATAAAGAGCTTCCCAGACAAGAAAAAGTTAAAGGAGTTCATCATCACCAAGTCATTATTATATGAAATTTTAAAGGATCTTCTTTAAAAAGAATCAAAAATATGAAAAATAAAATGGCAATAAATACCTATCTATCAACAATTGAACCTAAAAACAAAATAAACAAACAAGCAGAACAGAAACAGAATCATAGATACAGAGAACGTTTTGGTGGTTGCCAGATGAGAGGGGATTTGGGGGATTGGCAAAAAAGGTGAAGGCATTAAGAAGTACAGTAGGCCCTGGCTGGTGTGGCTCAGTGGATTGAGTGCTGGCCTGCGAATCAAACGGTAGCCCATTCAATTTCCAGTCAGGGCACATGCCTGGGTTGAGGGTCAGGTCTCCAGTAGGGGGAGCAAGACAGGCAATCACACATTAATGTTTTTCTCTTCGTTCTCCCTTGCTTCCTCTCTCTAAAAATAAATAAATAAATGGAATCTTGAATTAAATCTTAAAAATAAAAGAAAATAAAAAGATGTACAAATTGGTAGCTATAGAATAGTCATGGGGATGTAAATTACAGCATAGGGAATAGTGTAGCCAAAGAACATACATGCATGACCCATGGACATGGACAATGGTGTGGGGATTGCCTGAGGGATTAGGGGATGTTCGTGGAGGGGGGCTTGGAGGGAGAATTGGGACACCTGTAATAGCATAAACAATAAAATATAATTTAAAAGCAACAAAAATGCTAATAGAACTAAGTTTATCAAAGTTTCAGGGTATAATATTCATATACAGAAATGAATTGTATTTTTATATACCAGCAGTGAATGATTAGAAACTGAAAATTTTAAAATACCATTTATAATTGCATTCAAAATATAAAATATTTAGAGATAAATATGAAAAATGTGAAAAATCCATACAAAATATTGCTATGAAAATTAAAGAAGGCCTAAATAAATGGAGAAATATATCTTGTTCATGAATCAAGGAGTCAATATTGTTAAGGTGTCAATTCTCCCCCCACACTGATATGTAAATTCAGTGCAATCCCAGTCAAAATCCCAACAGGATATTTTGTAGATATAGACAAGTTGATTCTAAAATTCCTGTGGAAATGAAAAAGACCCCCAAAGAGGTGAGATGATTCTGAAAAAGAACAAAGTTGAAGGACTAAGACTATCTGATTTCAAGAACTATTATAAAGTTACAATAATCAAAATATTATGGTATATAATCATGGGGGTATAAAGTATAGCGTAAGGAATATTATCAGTAATATTTAAATAACTATGTATGGTGCCAGGTAGGTACTGGAAATATCAGAGGGGGGTACACTTTATGCAGTATGTGTTTTTCTAACCACAATGCTGCACACGTGAATCTAATACAAAATAATACTGAATGTAAATTATAATTGTAAAATAAAATTTTTAGAAACATTGTGATACTTGCATAAAGACAAATACATCAATGGAACAGAACAGAGGTTCCAGAAATAAACCCACACATATATAGACAACTGATTTTTGACAAAAGCAGAAAGGCAATGCATCAGAGAAAGGACAGCCTTCTCAACTCATACTACTAGAACAACTAGGTAACTATATACTAAAAAATGAACATTGATCCATACCTTGTACAATATACAAAAAATTAACCCCAAATGGGTCATGGACCTAAATGTATAGACTTAAAACTATAAAACTCATAAAATGAAATGAGAAAACTTTTGTAATCTTGTAATAGGGAAAGATCCATTAGATGTGACAACAAAAGTGATTCATAAAAGAATAAGATAATAAATTAAACTATCAAAATTAAATTTTTTTCTCCTTAGAAGACAGTGTTAGATCAACAAATAGTGTAGTAAAAACTGGATATCCATATGCAAAAATTATCTCAAAATAGATCACAGACCACCCTGACCAGTGTAGCTCAGTTGGTTGGGCATCCATCACTCCACAAAGCAAAAGGTCACTGGTTCAACTACTGGTCAGGGCACATAACCTGGGTTCTGGGTTTTATTCCAGTTATATATGAGAGGCAAATAATAGATATTTCTCTTTTGCATTGATGTTTCTTTCCCTCTCTGTCTCTGTCTCTTTCCCTCTCTTTAAAATGGATAAGTTAAAAAAAGTAGATCACAGACCTAAAGTAAGAGCTAAAACTATAAAACTCTCAGAAGAAAACATAGGGGGAAAGCTTCATGACATTGGGTTTGGCAATGATTTCTTAGATATGACAGTAAAAGCACTGGCAACAAAAGAAAAAAATTTACTACATCAAAATAAAAAAATGTGCATTGAAGGACACAATCAACACAATAAAAAAGCAACTCACAAAATGGGAGGAAATATTTGCAAATCATATATCTGATAAGAGGTCAATATGCAGAATATATGAAGGACCTCAACAATTAAACAATAAGAAAACAAACAACCCAACTTAAAAATGGGCAAAAAAGACATTACTCAAAGAAGATATACAGATGAACAATAAGCACATGGAAAGATGCTCAGCATAACTAATCATTAAGGAAATTCAAATCAAAACCACAATGAAATATCACTTCATAATTATTAGGATGATTACTAGAAAAAAGAAACGTTGGCAAGGGAGAAACCGGAACCCTCGTGCACTGTTTGGTGGGAATGTTAAATGGTGCAAATGCTATAGAAAATAGTATAGTAGCTCATCAAGAAAAAAATTAAAAATAGAACTACCATAAGATCTAGCAATCTCGCTTCTAGGTATAGACCTAAAAGAATTGAAACCAGAGACTCAGATGTACAGCCATATTCAAAGCAGCATTATTCACAATAGCCAAAAGGTGGAAGCAGCCCAAGTGTCCATCAATGAATAAATGAGTAAACAAAATGTTATCTACTACAATGAAATATTATTCAGCCGCAAAAAGGAAGGAAACTGATGCATGTTGCAACATGGATGAATCTTGAAGTCATTATGCTAAACGAAATAAGCCAAACACAAAAGGACAAATACTGTGTGATGCCACTTACATGAGGTACCAGGAGTAGTCGAACTCATAGAGACAGAAAGTAGAATGATGGTTGCCAAGGGCTGGGGGAATTAGTTACTGTTTACTGGATAAAGTTTCAGTTCTGCCAGATGAAGAGTTCTGAATATAGATTATGATAATGATTGCCCACCAATGTGAATGCATTTGATGCCACCAAACTGCACACTTAAGATGGTAAATTTTATGTTATATGTATTTTGCCAAATTTTTAAAAAAAAATTTTAAGTAATGTTAAAAAAAGTTCTTTCCGAATGAGAAAAAGACACATTTTAAAATGTGTCTTTAGATGTCTTTAAAATGTGTCCAAAATGTTTTTTTAAAGATTGTGTTTACTTTTAGAGAGAGAGGAAGAGAGGGAGAGAAACACAGATGTATGGTTGCCTCTTGCATGCCCCCTAATGGGGACCTGGCCTGACTGGGAATCCAACTGGTGACACTTTGGTTCACAGGCCAGTACTCAATCCACTGAGCCACACCAGCCAGGGCTGAAGAATGTACTTTTCGGAGAATGAAAAGCCACAGACTGGGAATTTGAAAATGTTAAAAAAAAAAAAAAAAAAAAAAAAAACATTGCAAAATGTGCAAGAGATCTGAACACTTTGCCAGAAAAGATACACTGATGACAAATAAGCACGTGAAAATAGGCTCGAATCATTAGTCAGAAGAGAAATGGAAATCAAAACCACAATGAGATAACACTACATCCTTCTAGGATACCTAATCAAAAAACTGACAATGCCAAGTGCTGGAAAGGATATGGAACTACTGAAATTTTCACATACTGATGGGAATGCCAAATGGTAGAGACACTTTGAGAAACAGGTTAGCAGTTTCTGAGAATGTTAAACATATACTTACCATATATTGCAGCAATCCAACTCTATGTATTTACTCCAGAGAAATGAAAACAAAAAAAGATTTGCATGTAGATGCTTGTAGCAGTTTTATTTGTAATCGTTAAAAACTGGAAACAACCCAATGTGACTTCAAATGAGGAATGCATAAACAAACATTGCATCCATCCAAACAATAAAGTATGACTCAGAAATAAGGAACCCAAAATAAACCCCAAAATGTGGATAAATCTCAAATGTACTATGCTTAGTGAAAAAAGCCAGTATCAGAAGGCTACAGAAAGCCACTTACATGACTTTCTGCAAAAGACAAAATTGTAAGAACAAAGAACAAATGAGGGTTGCCAAGTGGTTTTTATTATAAAATAGCAGGAATGAATTTGGCGGTGGTCAGAGGATAATGGAACTATTATACACCTTGATTATATTGGTTACACAATTACATGCATTTGTCAAAGCTTACAGAACTGTACACTAGAGAGAATTTTGTTTTATGTAATTTTTATTCTATGTAAATTTTAAAATAAAAATTTAAAAACCTATAGACACAACAGACCTATATACTGTATGATTCTTTTTTTTTTTAAGATTTTTACTTATTTATTTTTAGAGACAGAGGAAGGGAGGAAAGAGAGGAAGACAAACACCAATCAGTTGCTTCTCATCTGCACCCTGACAGGGGACCGAACCCACAACCCAGGTATATGCCTTGACTGGGAAACAAACCAGTGACATTTCACTTTGCGGGACTACACCCAACCAAGCCACACTGGTCAGAGCTATATGATTCTTCTTACATGATATTCAAAAAAGCAAACCTATAGGGACAGAATACAGATCAGTAGTTCCCAGGATCTGGGGGTGAGGGTGGGGGTTGACTAGTGTTGGGGGTGATGTAACCATTGCTTATCTTAATTATGATGCTAGCTCACTATTGTGTACATTGTTCAAACTCACGGAACTTACACTATAAAGAGTAAATTTAAAATATTTTAAAATTTATTTTTCTATTACACTTGACATACATTATATTAGTTTCAGGTGTAGAACTAGTGATTAAGACATTTGTATACCTTATGAAGTGATCACCATGGTAAATCTAGTACCCACCTGACACCACATAGTTATCACAATATTATTGACTATGTTCCCTACACTGTGCTTTAATTCCCATGACTATTTTTGTAATAGGCAAGTCAAGGGGCAAACTTTATTACATGTAAATTATATTTAAATTTTTTTAAAGAGGGAAAAAACTCAAGAAACAGCTTATTTAAAAAGTTGTGATTTTCTTCTATAGAGAATCTACAGTCCCAAATTCTTACCTCAACAATCACTACCTCAGGTCTTCTGTTTGATTTAGGCCAATTTATGTTCCCATGCTATTTCTTAATCATCAAGATACCTATTTCCAGTACTTAGTAACTAGTACCTCTTAGAAGTAGTAGAAAATACTTTAACTGTAAATGATAAGCTATGAATTGCCATATGGTTGTAAAATGGCCTTAGCTGTCCTGGTATCCCAATTTTTCATTGTAACATCATATCTACTGGGAGAGTTTGATAACAAGATATTGTGAAATAAGTCGGACCCCACACAAGAAAACTCAGTGAAATTTTAGCAAGACCCTATTTTTAAAACCAAAAAAAGAGAGAGAATATATTTAAAGGGCTGATATTACAGGCTGACACGCAGCAGGTGCTTAATCGATGTTAAAAGAGACACTACAATGCAGAGGAAATGGCCTGCTGAAGGTTTTTATCACATCTGGGTTCCTTCTAATCCTGTCACCACCGCTTAGTATGCCTTGGGTATGTCCTGATAACTGTCTGAGCCTGTTTATTTTTCACATATGGGGAGATTAATCACTTACTGGCAGAACTGTATTGAAGGTTAACAGAGGATCAGATTTCCAGGGTTTGGTGGTTTGTGCTCAAGCAATACATAATTCTCTCTCTCCCTTGGCTGCTGGTCCAGAATGTAGTCGTCTGCACTTTCCTGATACTTAGCCCATAGCCAAGGGCTCACCAGTCCTTCCTGTGGTTACACTCTTAAGACTTGAATAGGTAAATTTGGGGATGACAGCCTGAGGTGTAAGGCAAAGATGTGACTCTGGGTCCAAAGATGCTTGGAAGTTTGAGGTAGGGGGCAAAGACTGAAGCAATTTAATGTCCATTCCCTTCAAATGTGTCCAGTCTCAGGTAGATTGCTGGAAACTGAAGTCACATGCTTAACTCCAACACCAGGTTGTTTTTGTGGCCATCATCGTCCCCAGTCCCTTTGTGAGGAGGGGCCCTGACACTGCTTGGGCTTCTCTGTGCTTGTCGGATGGGGTAGACTCCCCCAGAGGTGGCTGATTATATCTTAATGGGGTATAACTTCTAGAGCCCAGAAAAGGGCACCCTTGCCCAAGGTGTTGCACCCTTGATTGGAACCTCTCTTGAGGATGCCACCTGTGAATAAATGTACCAGAACCCTTTTGGATCATGGAATTCAAATGCTGGTGCTGGATGAGACATGGTCATACAAGGGCAAGGCCCACTCAGAGTGCTTCTGTCCAAGGGATTCTTCCAACCCAGTCTGCCCAGAAATACCCTAGGGTGAGGTCACATACCTAACCACACTACCAACAGGTGCCTTGTTTTCCCTTCACGTGAACAAGGTAGTGCTTACACTTCAGCACCAGCCAGGCTTGTGTTCTCTCCTCCATGCCAGGGGTGTCAAAATCATTTTCACCGGAAGCCACATCAGCCTCTTGGTTGCCTTCAAAGGGCCTAATGTAATTTCAGGCTGTATAAAAGTAACTACTCCTTAACTAGGGGCAAGGAGCTCAGCACTACCCCAGAAGAAACAAGGTGGAGGGCTAGATTCGGCCCATGGGCCTTGTGTTTTCCACCTATGCTCTATCCCATCCCCAGAACCTTTCAGACACAGAAAGCTTATCACTGTTCACCCTACTCCTCCCACTGACACCCAGGTGAGGATCTGTGGAATTGGATGAAAGATTTGTGACCTGCAGCCCATTGCAGAAATGTCTTGCCACTGAGATCTGTTGTGGACTGGTAAAGAAATCATCACATTCTCAGAGACCCCCAGGTCTACTAGCAGCCTAGCCTCTAGTTGCGTATTTACCATATTTTTTGGACTATAAGGCACACTCCCCCCACCAAATTTTGGGGGAAAGGGGGTGCATCTTATAGTTGGAATGTATCGTGCCTGGCTCGCTGGGGGGGGGCACGGAGGCCTATGTTATTTATATTAATAAATATTTTACCACACTTTTTGCTTCAAATTTTTCCTATTTTCCTCCTCTAAAACCTAGATGTGTCTTATGGTCCAGTGCATCTTACAGTCCGAAAAATTTGGTAGGTTCCAAGAGGATTTGGTAAGGGGTCAGACCCCCACACCCTCAACCAGCCCAACCTACAGGGTAGGGGATAAATTGTTAGCATCAGACCTGTTATCATTAATTGCTTTTATTTCTCTTGTAAAACACACTGGGAATTAAATAAAGGGTATTGGGTTGGCCAGTTCCAGCTACTTGGGACTCTCTTTCCCCTGGAGCATAGAGGTGACAGGGGAGGTATGGTGGAGGGATTCTTTTAATATACAGGTGCTTCAGGGAAAAGCAAACCACTTTATTTCATCTGTATTCCCCCATCCCACTGGAACTGGCACGTGGAGAGTGGAAGGGGTGAGATCAGTCAGTCATCAGCACTGTCATCAGCATTGCCAGAGAGGTCGAGGGCAGACATCATGGAATCGGACAGCTTACTGGCGAGTTTATCTGCAGATGGAGAAATGTGGGCAGTCACTAGATGGCTGGCTTGTCAACAGGAGCTGCACCAAACTCCCAAACTGGCTCACTTGCCCACAACATTAAACAAGACTGGCGGGCTGCTCAGCCTCTCAGGAAGATCCATTTGTCTATGTGTGAAATGATCACCCCAACACAGATTCTACCTTAGAATGTCAGACTTACTGAATTCCAAGTATTTCTATCCCTTCCTAGCATCAAAACATCAATTTCTTTTTACTGAGCTGAACTTATTAGCATTCTGTCATTACCTTCAAGGCTCTCAGAGCAAAGAGACAGTAGGGACTTTGAGCCTGAATTCTCACTTCCCATCCTCCAGCCACAGGAAAGCCTTCTCTGCTCACCCCTACCCCACTACCCTGTACCAACTGGGTTAGGCTCCTTCATTGTACTTTCAGTGTCTTCACGGTGATCACTCTGTTTTGTCAATGTCTGTTTTCTTATTTTCCTCCCCACTCCCCGATAATACCAGGCGTTCCAGGGATATTAATTTCAGGATTCCCAGGCCTCAGTATGGAACCAAGCCAAGAGTGAATGGTTAGAAACACAACCTGGTTCAAAAACCAGAATTTATGGGGCTCATCAATCCTAGGTTTTCATTTTGGCTCCATTAAGTACTAGTTGTCTTTCCCTAAGCGTGTCACTTAATGTGTCTAGGGCTCTGTTTCCTCACTTATCCAATGTGAGTTAGACTGTTGCACTGAGTTAGTGAAGATTAGTATAGCATGAAGACAAAAATGGGTCAGCCACACAACAGACCGCCACTAAAATGAAGGAGGAAATTTCCACGTGAATTGACATAAAAATATCTCTAATACATACATACATACACACACACACACACACACAGAGCACACGCATGCTATATATATATAGAATGTAAAATGATGTGGCAAACTGTATGTTCAGTAGGTAGACCAGCACTTGTATAGAAAAAGAGAATAAAGAATATATAGATGTTTGCCTGTGTACTTATCTCAGGAATGAGATACAAGGAAATAATGGTCACCTCTGGGAGGATAGCCTGGATGACTAAGGGGTTAGAAGGAGACAGACATTTTACTGCATATCCTTTTCTACATTTTGGATTTTGAGTATATTGCCTGTTGGTAAAGTAAACATTATATATGGCCTATAAGTTTCCCATTATGTAAGAAGCAGCTGATAAATAACTGGTGGTTATCACAAACCAGGACAGTGTTCTCCAACTGTAGTCCCCAGAGGAGTAACAAAAGTATCACCTAGAAAGCAGTTTGAATCACAAATTCTCACTCCCCATGGCTAATCTACTCAACTACAAATTCTGGGGGTGGGTCCCAGAAATCTGTCTTTTAACAAGTCCTCTGGCAGTTCTAATATAACCTCAAGTTTGAGAACCACTGTGCCCGTAGGTGAGCCTCCTAACCCATCCCTGTCCCCTAACCCTTTCCTGGGACTGGATACATAGAGATACTCACTCAGGAGTCCCTAATCAAAGCCCAAGGTGGGCCCTTTTTGGAGCACTGGGGTGTTGTCTGGTAACCCTACCTGTACGCTTCTGCATCTTCTTCTTACTTTTCAGGGCAAATGCCAGAGCCTGGCCCTGCTGCAGGGGGTCTGTCTCCATGATCCTCTGTATCATTGGGCGGCGGTCCACTGGGCAGACGTTCCTGGGGCAGTTGTCCATATTGCGCTTGGCCCACCCCTTCTGATGATGATTCGAACTAGTGTAATACCCAGTGAGCTCTCCAGTCTGGTAAGAGAGAAGAGCAGTGAGGTCTAGGCCCCCAAAAACATCTGCAGAGGAGGCAGGAATAGGTTAGATAAGAACAGGGAGACTGGAACCATGCAGAACTTAGCTCCACCTCTAGCTCCACCATAGACTAGCAGATGCTTAGTTAACCCCTTAGCCACATTCTGATCATCTGTCAAAAGGGGTGGATAATGGGGAGCTTGCATGGCTTTCACAGAAGAAAATGAGAAAGTGTTACCCTCCCACATTTTCTTTAATTAGGCACACTTCTTGAAATTCTCCTATGGGGAGAACTTACATGTACCAAAGCAGGCCTCCTCTCCCAGCCACACCAAGGGTAGCCTGGCCATAGAGCAGCACACAGCCAGCTGACCACCAGGGAATTCAGAACCACACGTTTCACACCCTCTGGCTGTTGTGTGGGTTGAGGAAGGATTTATTCTACTGAGCAGAGGCTAATGTGTAAAAGGGAGGGTGAACCACTCTCGTGTGATTACCGTTATTTTTGAACGTTAGCCTGTGTCTGACAATAGAATCAGTCAGTGATTCTCAAGGAGACATCATCAATTCACCAAGTGGCACAAATGGCAGGATAAAATATTTGTGGTTACATGTAATAACTAAGTTAAAGTCTGGTTTTGCATGGTGAGACTTTTCTCAAAAGAAGTCTCTTACTTTATCATAGTAAGCTTATTTAATTTTATACAATTGCCTTGTTTAAAAATTTGGCTTTGGGAGAATCAGATAAAGTATATTATTGTGCTATGCTATGCCTTTTAAAAACTGGTTAACCAAAAACTATTAAAATATGTACAGAGATAAAAAAAAACAAAATGAAAAAGTAGAGTTACTTGATCAGTGACAATTGATATTACAGTGATTCTTTGTTCAAGTGACCCTTCAAGGTCTTTTAACAAAGAAATCAATTTAACAAATATCTTCTGATACCTATTCTGTGCCCAGCTCTGTGCAGGGACATACTGAAGAAATGAGTCACATGCAGTCTCATCTTCAAGAAGCCAGGCTAAAAAGGATACAACCAACAATACTACAAGTCAGAGTAAGTAGGAGCCAACCAAATGGACACTGTAAGTGGCAGAGGTTGAGGGAATGGTGGTGGTCAATATACTTCTACTGATAGGAGAGTCACTCCTGAGTAAACATTGGAAAAGCACAGAGCATACCTGGACACCCAAAAAGGTATCTGTTTGCCTGGAATTGAAGGTACATGGGTGTAGTAAAAGCTAGTAACAGAAATTTCTCTATGTGCCATGTACCATTCTAAGCACATGTATGTGTACACATACACACAAAATATATGCATATGTATACATGTACACACACATATTAACTATTTTTAGTATACAGCAGGGAACTACTATAGGTCCCAGAGGAAAAATTGCTTGTTCTGGGCTTATGGAATCACTGAGAAATATTATCAGGGGATGCCCTTAAAGACACAACTTTACACTGATCTTCCTATAAGCACCAGGGAAACCTTTAAAACAAAGTGAGGATGGGCCACTGCTCCAGTGTAGGCTTCATCATCTTTTTTTCCCAAACCTCACCTTTATTTTTTAATTTATTATATTTTATTGATTATGCTATTATAGTTGTCCCCACTTCCTCCCCTTAGCTTCTCTCTACCCAGCACCCCCCACTCCCTCAGAAAATCCCCTCACCACTGTTCATGTTCATGGGTCAAGTGTGTAAGTTCTTTGGCTCCTCTATTTCCTATGCTGTACTTTACATCCCCATGGCTAATCTGTGACTACCTATTTGCACTTCTTAATCCCCTCACCTCTTCACTCATTCCCACAAATATTCCACTCATCTGAGAACCATCAAAACACTCTCGCATCCATGATTCTATCTCTGTTCTTGTTTGCTTACTTTTTTTTAGATTCAATTGTTGATAGATTTGCATTTTTTGCCATTTTACTGTTCATAGCTTTGATCTTCTTTTTCTTAAATAAGTCCCTTTAGCCCTGGCTGGTGTGGCTCAGTGGATTGAGCGCCGGCCTGCAAACCAAAAGGTCACAAGTTTGATTCCTTGTTGGAGCACATGCCTGGGTTGCAGGCCAAGTCCCCACCTGGGGACGTGTGGGAGGCAGCCACACATTGATCATTCTCTCCCTCTCTTCTTCCCTTCCCACCTAAAAATAAAATAAATAAAATCTTTAAAAAAATAAGTGCCTTTAACATTTCATATAATAATGGTTCAGTGATAATGAACTCCTTTGGTTTTTTCTTGTCTGAGAAGCTCCTTATCTGCCTTCCTTTCGATTCTATATGATAGTTTTGCTGGGTAGAGCAATCTTGGCTTTAGGTCCCTGCTTTTCATGACTTCGAATATTTCTTGCCAATCCCTTGTAGCCTAAAGTTTCTTTTGAGAAATCCGCTGACAGTCTTACGGGAATTCCCCTGTTAAAGGTAGCTAATTTCTTTTCCCTTACTGCTTTTAAAATTCTCTCTTTATCTTTAACCTCTGACATTTTAATTATGTGTCTTGGAGTGGGCCTCTTTGGATACTTAGTGTTTGGGACTCTCTGTGCTTCCTGGACTTGCATGTCAATTTCTTTCACCAACTTAGGGAAGTTTTCTTTCATTATTTTTTCAAATAGATCTCCAATTTCTGGCTTTCTCTTCTCCTTCTGGCACACATATGATGTTAATGTTGGACATCTTCAAGTTGTCCCAGAATATTCTTTTCTTCTTGTTCTGATTAGTTGCTTTTTGCTGCCTCATGCTCTAAATCATTGATTTCATTCTTGGCTTCAACCACTCTACTGATGTTTCCCTATAAATTGTTCTTAATTTCAATCAGTGTATCCTTCATTTCTGACCAGATCTTCTTTATGCTGTTGAGGTCCTCACCAAGTTCCTTGAGCATCCTCATAACCAGTGTTTTGAACTCTGCATCTGATAGATTGCTTACCTCTATTTCATTTAGTTCTTTTTCTAGAGTTTTGATCTGTTCTTTCATTTGGGCCACATTTCTTTGTCTCCTCATTTTGGCAGCCTCCCTGTGTTTGTTTCTATGAATTACGTAGAGCTGCTTTGACTCCATGTCTTGGTAGTGTGGCCTAATGCAGTAGGTGTCCTGTAGGGTCCAGTGGCATACCCTCTCCTATCACCAAACCTGGGTACTCAAGGTTGCACCCTTCATGTGAGCTGAGTACACCCTCCTCTTGTTGTTGAGCCTTGGTTGCTATTGGCAGATCAATAGGAGGGACGTACCCAGGCCAGTCAGCTTCAAGGACTGGCTGTGACCACTGACCACCAACCTATGCCCTCCATGGAGGATCAGCTGTGCAGAGGCAGGGTGGTGGTGCTCCAGCGTGGACTGTAGCTGTCCACTGGGCGCACTGGCCCTGGGGTTTCCCAGGTGGTACAGGCCAAGGTCAATCCCAACCTGTGTTTTGCCCAGGGCCACCCTGCCTGAGCTGTAAAGCAATCTGAGATGGCTGCTATATATGCTGGGCTTGCAAATTCCCAGGTGAAGCCAAGCTCTGAGTCTAGACTGGCTGCTGCTAGTTCCAGCATCAGGCTCACTGAAGCCAGCTATTGCTTGTTTGAGGGGATTTAGTAAGCTGTGAAGCATAAGCCGAGACCAGCCATTCTTATGGAAAAGCAGCTGAGGTGGGCCCATAAGTTGAGTGGGATGAAGTCTGGGAATCTCCAAGGCAGGTCAAACAGTGTCAGCCAGGTTGATGTAGTCTCAGATATGGCACTAGCTTGCTGGCTCTGTAGGGGTAGGGCTTAGAAAAGGGACAGTGGCCTCTGCTCGCCTTGATGCCAGACACCCCAGTTTTTCCCTGTATGCCACTGGTGCCTTTCAAGCTGCTACCCTGGTGCTGGAGCTCAGAGGGAGTGAGTCTGAGTAGGTGAGTCAGTGTGTGGGTTCTTCAAGAGGAATTGCTTGGGAGTCCAGAAGTTTCTTCTACCAACTCAATCCTCACTTGTTTTTGCAGCCAGAAGCTATGGGGACTTATCTTCCTGGCACTGGAACCCTCGGCTGGGGAGCCTGGTGTGGGCCTGGGACTCCTCACTCCCGAGATATCCCCCCCTAAATTCTTATCCACATGGTTGTGGGAGTAGCTCATTCCATATCCGTGCACCCTCCTGCCAGTCTGGATGAATGTGGTTTCTTGAATTCCATAGTTGTCAGACTTCCATTCAACTCAATTTCTGATGGTTCTGAGTGATGGTTGTTCTATATTTTAGTTGTAGTTCTGATGTGGTTGTTCAAAGAGGCAAGCCATGTCTGACTACACTGCCATCTTGACCAGAAGTGAAGCTTAATCATCTCTTGGAGAATGCAGATGACAGTTTCCTTCCAAAACTCCCTGCCTCTACCTGACCCCTTTCTTTCTTATCTGATTTTTACCCCAGCTGCCAGAGTAATACTTCTAACAAACAAACCTGACCATGTTGCTTAAGAAATTCTTCCAGGCATTATGTAGCCATCAAAAATGAAGGACAGCCCTGGCTGGTGTAGCTCAGTGGATTGAGCTTGGGCCTGCAAACCAAAGGATCGCGGTTTGATTCCCAGTCAGGGCACATGCCTGGGTTGCAGGCCAGTTCCCAGCAGGGGACACATGAGAGGCAACCATACACTGATATTTCTCTCCTTCTCTCCTTGCCTTCTCCTCTAAAGATAAATAAATAAATTAAATTTAAAAAGAGCATTCCTTTAAAAAAATGAAGGACAGCTCTTTAAGTAATCATGTGGGACAATCTACGAGATGAATTCATAAGTGAAATACACAAAGTGCAGAATGTAAATAGCATGCTACTATTTGAATTAAAATAGATCTCTGTATCTGCTTTTATGTGTATATGTGTGCATATATGTGTGTGTATAAAGATGAAATAGTTCTGAAAGGACATTCAAATCTACTAATAGGGACTACTTCCAAGGAGTGGGCAGAGTAGCTGAGACTTACTTTTCACTCTACACCCTTTAGTACCTTTTAAATTTTATATTATGTACATGTATTACCTAGTCAAAAAATAAATAAGAAAAAATATTTTAAATAAACAAAATGGGAAAAAAATAAAACTCCTCGACCCATAAGAAAATAAGTAACTTTCAGGGTTTTCCTATTACCCATGGTTTAAAGTCAAACTCAAGACCTTGTGTGATTTGACTCTGGATTCATCTTTCCCTGCCTCCACCCCTCTCCAGCCACCCCACAGCACTAGTAATTTCTCCAAACACCCCAGTTTCACCCTTTTGAGCCTTGGCTTGAGCAAAGGCTGAGGCCCTATCCACGGACTGCTGCCACACCCTCCCTCAGAGAACTCCTCAGCCTTCAAGAGGCTTCTCCCAACTCTAGCCTTTGTGTCTCCTATCACAGTGAAGAAGATATGTGTGTCTGAAACATCCTAAAGTATGACTTCACAAAGGGCAGAGATGGGGAGGGAAACCAGCAGAAGAAGAGGCTGAAAAAGCTTCCAGGAGTCAGAGCACAGCATACTGACCTGGTCCAGTAGGTGCTGGGGGGCAATTTGCAGGGGAGGGGAAGCCATGAAAAGGGAGGTGACATGGTCAGATTGGGCCATAAGAAACCATGGGACCTATGTCCAGGTGAGAAAGAACTGGAAGTTTAGACTTGGGTTATAGGAATGGTAGAGACAGACAGAAGCTGACAGCTTCTCAAGAGGTCTGAGCCATGAGACTTGGTGACCAACTATGTATGAGATCCCAGATACTAGCTTGAGGGAAGAAAAAAATCAGGGATACCAACCTTTGCCACCTGAACAACTAGGTGGTTGGACAGGCATACCTGTTCTCTGGGCTAGAACCAGGCTAGGAAAGCTGCTTGAGACAGCACGCCTCCTCCTTGGACCTGCTACTCTTTAGCAAAGGATGCAACCACCAGGTGCCCAGGGAGCCCACAGGGAACAATTGAACAACACTCATCTCCCCACCATTATAGGCAGACCTCGTAGGGGCCAGACAGAAGGGAAAGACCACTTTGCAGAGCCCTAAATAGAGGAAAGGGTTGCCACGAAGAAAGGGGACAAGTACCTTACAGACGGTGGTTTTATTTTCCAAAGCATCTGCTATTTTCATCATCGGAGAATGGAGCCATTTGATCTCCATTTCGAGTGGATCCATGTCACCCAATAGCTCATCAGATTCTCCATTGGCCAAACCTTTAACACAACCAACACCACTGTCAGGGCCCTGGCTCCTCCTTGCTGCTAGCCTCCTGGTCAGACCTCAGTGGAAAGGATACGTGGACACTGCCCAGGGGAGTCGAGAAGGAGGCCACAGGACAAAGGATTAAAAGAATGGGTTTTACAGCAGGGCAATCACCTGCTGGGAGTTGGTTTTGGATCCTCAGCTTCCTCATCTGGAAAATGAGAATGCCATAAGCCCTATGACACAGGGCCGCTATGAGTCAGAGCAGAACATTGCCTGCAATGTGCTCGCCTGACACATTGCTCTGTAAATGACAACCACTGTATGCCCTCCCCAGGATGAGGCCGCTCTCTCCCTCCCTCTGGCCCCTTGCCTGAAGGTGGCAAACTGCAAATGTGCCCACTGTCTGGGCCCACACCACCCTCACATCTGCTTCTAAATGTCCTTTCCATTCCCTTCCCTGGGCCTCTAATCCCTAGTCACTCGTCAAGATCCAACAGTAGGGCTAATTCCTTTAGGAAACTCTGACTGGTAACCTCTCCCTCCTTCTCAATTGCCCAGACTTCTATCTTTTGTCCAAGTCCATTCTCAGTGATGGAGCCTCTCCTGCTGTCACATGCAGCCAGGGCCAAGCATCATTATAAGAATGGGAGTGGGAATTCCTCCCAACCGCCCCCTGAATAGAAGAGGAAAGTAAAGTTCAGAAAGGGGAGGCTGATTTGTCCAAAGCCATCTGGGAAATAAACTCTAAAGCAGGCAAGTTCTCTTATCCTTATTTGTAATCCAAGGACACCAACAGGCCCAGAGAAGGAAAACTACTCATCCTTAAGAAAAACAGAGAAACTAGAAGTCAGGCCAGCCATGGCTTTCTCTACTACCCCAGAGTATCCACAGACAGGCCCAGAGAGCACTGGGTACCTTTCTACAGTAAGGTAAAGAAGGAAGGAGGAGCCATAAGCCAAGGCTGCCAATGGTGGTATCTGAAGAAGACAAACTTTCTTCCAGAGTTTTTGAAAGCCACATGGCTCAGTAACAGCTAATGTTTACCAAGAAAGTAATTAAATATATATGTGCATGCCAGGCACTATTCTAAGTGTTTTTTACATATTAAACAATGGGTAGGTGTTATTGTGCCCATTTTACAAATTATGTCATTGACACACAAAGAAGTGAAGTAACCTGTATAGTAGCATCACACAGCTAACAAGAAACAAAACTTAGATTTGAATCCAGGCAGTCTGTCCTTTTAACCACTGAGCTACTCTGAGCTGGGAGAGTCTTCAACAACAGGGCAGGAGAACTGGTTTGAATGTCACCTCTGTCTGCCACTGACTATGCACCATTCAGCAAATACCACCTGTCTATGACTCAGATACCTCACCCAGCAATGGAGGTGAGAATGAAAATCTAGGAATTAGACATGCAGTGGCGAAAGAAAGGCCTATGGCAGCATGAGAAGAGATTTTTGAGAGAAGAGTCTCAGGCCACTCCGGGTCCCAAGAGACAGGGAAAGGAAGCTTGCATTTCCTGAACAACTCACTCTGTACACAGTACTGTGTTAATTTTCTTCCCCATATACCAAGAGCTCACAACTATCCCCATGGCCCAAATAAGAATTCTCCACCCTATGGGTGAAAGCATTAAGCTTAGAGCTGCTTAAAGTTTTGTGAATGAAAGCCAGAGTAGGGTCAGAGAAGGGGGACATCAAATACGGAATCTGCTGTCAGGTCCGTGTGGCTCCACTAGGGCAAGACCAAGTGCGGCACAGGCCAGTCCACTTGCCCTCACTTACATTCCATGGTATCTTCATTGGCCTGCTCTGTATCCTCAATGTCGAAGACTTCAGTCATCTCCTTAACAATCTCAGCACTAAGATGGGTGGGCAGAGTGTGGGTGGCTGGTGGAATTGTGTAGAAGCTGATCTTCCCACTGTATTGGGAGGTGGGAAGAATTGGTAGTGATGTCATTAAGAGAGCAAATCACCAATCAAAGAATGAGTTCCCAAGTCAGAAACAGTGAGGGTAAACAACCAAACCCAGCCAGTGGCTCTGAACAAGAGAGATTGAGTCATTGGTTAACCCCTGACTCACAGTGCTACAACTCAGTCCACTTTGTGGAGCCTCACCCCTCCTCCTACCCACTCCTCACCTCACCCAGTCAGCCAGGACTGCTTTGGCTGCCTCCTCCTGACTGTATATGCCTCCCTTCTTCTTCTTCCCCAAGCGCTGGGCCACCACAGTCAGAAAGTGCTCAGTGGTCTGGAACCCAGAGACACCATAATAGTTGGAAATCTGGTGAAGAGAGGAAGAAAAGAAATCACGAAAGAGAACAAAGGGCCATTGCAGTGGGATAGGACATGAGCCAGAGCCCTGTGTACCTCCTCCAGGTTGCAGCGTTGCAGGATGGTCTCCACTGGGGTCACAGGGTCTGCCAGCTTCTGCACATGGATGCAGTTGCGCAGAATGGTGCCCACCTCTGAGTTGGGTCCTGGGACAATGCCCGGTGCATCCAGCAGCCTGATGAACTTGTCCAGGTAGACCTCCTGCATGAACCTGTGCAGGAGAGAGATCAGAAGATGCAGGACACTGATGAGTCCAGATGTGTCTGGTATCCTCTAGGCTCTAGGCACACAGTTGGGAGAAGGTGTGAGCAGTGGATGGCATACAGATGACGGTGGAGAGATATGGGGCCAGAGCCTCTGGGGTCCTACAGACCTGGGACTGAGTCTAGTCTAGCCCCTGCCATTGGGGACTGAACTGCAGGACCATGGGTCAGTGTTTGATCCTCTGAGTCTCCGTTGCTTCACCTAGGAAGTGAAGCTGCTTATTCATAGCCCATTCTTGTGTGGCTGTTAGGAGGCTTCAAGGAGCTAACAGGGAGGGGGCCACAAAGCTGGGTGCATAGACCACACCTAGGGTGTACCAGGTAAATACGGACTATTAATGAGACTCCCATGCCCAGGGAAGAATCAGATGCTACTCCAAAATAAGGAAAGGGGCATGGGCCAAAGGCATAAGAGTAAGGGGAATGGTAGTCAGTGGAAGTGGGGAAGCAGGCATGTGCTTACTTGGTGACCCCAGGAACAGCTCCCACACTGCAAGCACGGCTACGCTTCAAACTATTGATCAGGCTGCTCTTCCCAACATTAGGAAGGCCTACAAAAGAGTGGCAGATGACTCAGCACAGGAAGGGCCCCCAGGAACATCTGGGCCAGCCTGTCTGTTGGAGGCACAGACAGGGGCAGTGACCAGGACACAAGGAAGCCAAAATCAGAGCCCGGCCTCTTGCCTTCCCACCCCAGGCCCTGAGCAAGTCCTTACATGGCCTTTTTACCCACCCCTCCACTTGTAAACACACTGGGTCAATGTGTCCCTCTCTCCAGAAGTGACACCTCCCACCTATAACCAGTCTGGGAAAGGTGCTCAATGCAAAGCCTTTGTGACAAGATCCAAAAGAGGATGCATATTGGGAAGTGTCCATGAAACAGAAACTGTACTGGTTCTGTACTGGTGTATAATTAACTGGGGTGGGGTTGGGGGCTCATCTCCAGATTGCTGTTTGTCTGAGCAGCTGTCTGCTTGTACTGTTTTTCTGTTTGGGCATCCATGAGCACCTCCAGACCTGTGGATGTCTTTTTTTCTCCCTTCCTGGGTCTCACATTATCACAGTTCTCTGTGTCCTATAAGTTACACATCTACTGCTCTTTCACAAATGTGCCTGTATGTGTGCAAGTCTCTATACATATTTCCATTTCCCTCTCCTTCTCCGTGTGTCTCTGCGTGCACACATGCACCATTTGTTCTCATTCTAAATGTGCTTTTTCCATTTTTTATTTTCTCTCCTACTCAGTCTTTCTACCACAACTCTCTTTCTCTGTACATCTGTTTCTAAGCATCTTTCTTTACCAGTTTGTCTCACTGTCTCTCATTGTAGCCACTGTCCTCTCTCTCTTCCTCTCCACCCCACCAATTCTGCCTCTCTATAATAAATTCCTTCCATGTCAACTCCGCTCACCTTCATTCTGTCAGTGGGCTGGTCTGTCTTCACGTATGCTCCTCTGTACCTGTTTCATTGTCTCTCTTTCTCTCCCTGTGTCTCCCACACCCCCCTCCTTAATTCTCCCCTCGCTCCCTCTCTTCTCTATGCATATATATCTGTGTATTTGTCTCTTGTGAATTCGGGCGTGTGGCTGTGTCTGAGGGCCTAGTATATCTGGGCACATGTGTCTCTTTCACTCTATTTGCTTGAAAGAAGCAGAGTTGGGGTGAGTGTGTAGGAAGGGCTTGGTTTGCATGCTCCTGGGTTGGTCTGTCTGTCTCTAGAAGTGCCTCCTCTGGTTCTGCTCGTATACATTTCTCTACACATGTGGGTCCGCACTTGTGTTTATGGATCTATATGTGTGCATAGGCCTGTATGTTCCTCCGTGTCTCCATCTTTGTTCCTGCTTGTTTCTACGTGTATGTCTCTAAATCTGTCTCTCTATCCCTATGTTTGTCTCTCATTCTTTCTTTGGGTATGCGTATGTGTCTGCCTCTCCATATACATGTCTCTTTAGCCCTCTTATGCCTCTCCTTGCAGGACTCTATGCACATCTGTCTCTATGTCCACCTGGTATTTCTTTCTGATCATATATCTCTCTCTGCATGCCTCGGTCATTTAAATCTGTCTCCCCTTTCCACTGGCCGCCAACCTCACCACTTGACTCCCCAATTCCTTTTCTGTGTCTATTCAGGTATGTATATCTATACCTTTTTTTCTCAATGTCCAGTTTCTGTCCAATGTCTCTCTTGACTTCACTTCCTCTCTCTAATGGTCTACCTCCGTCTCTCTCCATTCCCCTATTCCAAACTTACCACCCTGCCCTTGGTGCCCTGGGATCCAGAAAGGCCCAGATTTGAGCTTCAACTCTGCACTGTCTCACACAGTGCTCAGTCCTTCAAATCCCTTTGTCATCTATGGACCTCAGGGTTCTCATCTATAAAAGGGAAATGTTCACCACTCCTTCCCCCAGCTCTGGTAGGATAAGACAGTGTTAACTCTAAGCCTAGTCCTGTACACTTGGTCCATGGTTCTAAAACTCAGTGCACAGTAGTGATTCTGAGTATGTGTTCCTGTGTCCACTGACCCAAATTACAAATCGTGAAATCTTTCCTGAACTGCTTCACACTTCCCCAAAAAAGGTGACATGAAGTTCCTAGAATCCTTTCCCCCAATGAAGCCCCTTGCCAAGAAGAGCCCTGTGACCTCCCTCCAGGTGCCTTACCCACAACACCCACACGGATATGGGTGCGCACTTCACCAAGGCGGCAATAGTTCCCCAGAACCCTCATGAGGTTTTCAGCTCCAAAGCAGGCTTTGCTCTTCAGCAGTGACTCAGAGGCCTGCTCCACTGGCACACTGCAACGATTCTAGGAAAGGAGGGATATTATAGAAGAGGCATCAGGTGGGAGATGTGGTCTGAGCCCAGATTTTCAAATTTCAGAGAAACTTTCAGGGTCTGCCTGTGATCATCGAGATCCCCAGCCCAAAGTGGAAGATTTCTCACCTAGGCTCTGGACACTTGCCATTTCTCTACTGCCCTCAGAGACCCACAGATTCTGTCTTTCCACTGCCTTCTTTGTCCCTACCTCTGCCTACACACATCTCTTGCTTCCCTTAGCAGGAACAGGATGGCATCCTAGCCTCAAGACAGGCCAGACTGAACTCCCAACTCTTCCTCTCACAGGTATGTGCCCGACAAATCTTGCTTCTCTTCTCAGGGCCTTGGTGCCCTCGTCTGTACAACAGGGATGCCCATCATCCCTGCCTGTGAAGGACAAGGCCATTCCAGTCTCCATCACTTTACTCCTGACACCACCTCCTCTGACCAGAATGCCCTTCCATCTCTCTCTTTCCTTACTCACCCACCACACCACTGCAAAATGGAAATTAACCTAAATATCCACCAATAATAAACAGGTTAATGAGATATAACTTTAAAGTAGAAAACAACTAAAAGAAACCTGATAGCAAAAGATTCTTACATTTTTGCCATCAAAAAGGTCAAAAAAATTTTAATGAGATATCATGTCTTCCAGATTAGCAAAGATTAAAATATTTAATGATACCGAATGTTGGCAAGCACAGAGGGAAATAGGCCCTCTCACACACCCATCTACCCCATTGGAAGGGAGATAAATAGTACAGCCACTTGGGGGTGCAATTTGTCAGTGTTTAGGGAAATATAAAATGCATAAAGCCTATGACCCAGCCTCTCAACCTCTCAATACATAACCTATACAAACATGTGCAAGGGTATGTGTTGATGTACTGGTTATAACAATAAAAAATGGGAAATTAATTTTATTGAGCATCAAAAGGTAGATCTCTATAAAAAGATCTCCAAGGAAAAAAAAGCAAGCCGCAGGATGACACATATACCTGCAAATACTATTTTCCCTTTATATATACTTCCCTGTTTATATAAAATACAGAAAAATATCTGGATCCTTGCATATTGACAATGGTGGTTACTTCTGATATTATATATGGATAAAGGAGATTGGAATTAGGGATATTGCTGAAAGTGTATTTAAGTTTTATCTATAATTGTTTTTATTTTTTCTACTTTTTTTTAATAAATAAGTTTTACACCTGCTACAAAATTGAAAAAATGTCTCCAGCACCCAGTTTCTCCCCCAGAAGCAACCAATGTTTCAGTATACTTTAATATTTTACAATAAAAATGTATTTGTGTTAATGATACAATTAGGAAGTAGTGTGATGTTTTAAAGAGAAAACAAATAGTCATGTATTTTAAAATTTAACAAAGTTAACTACCTGTATTTTCCAATTTTTATTACCCTTATATCTTAAAAAATGTTCCCTAAAGAGTAATAATGTAGGAAGAAATGGAATGAAACTAATATTAAGTCATCCAGTAAAGCAAAAATCTCAAAGTTGAAGGCCCAATTCAATCACCAAAGAGCTGGAGACCCCAGTCCAAGTCATGATTCCCCATCCCTGGCCCCAGACTACACTGAAAGGATCTAGATGTCCCTTGGGTCCAGCTTACCAGGTTTTTGACTTGATGCTGAGTGCTGGCCTTGAAAGCCACAGTTGGCAGCTCATTCCGAAGGTAATCCAGCCACTTCTCTACAATCTCCTTGGGGACCAGGTCTGGGGAAAATAGAAACAGATAGAACTGGTAAGAACATGAGCTCAATGGCTCACTCCAAAGAGGTATCTACCCATACCCATACCCAAGGCTACCCATACCCATACCCACCTCCTGCCAACAGATATCTCCCTGGCCCTGCTACTCCTTGTCCAGTCCCAACATCAGAGTTAAAAGGGCATCCTATTCTAGGGGACCAGTTGGCCTTTCTTGATGGGACCTCTATTCCGTCAAGGAGAATGGGAAAACTAGTTGTTCCCAGATGCCTTCCTTCCAAGCCAGGGTTCCCAGAGTGCCAGAGCCCTCCCAAAGATGATGCTTCCCATCCCTACTCTGAATCATTCTGGTATGGACCAAATGTCAAGAATAACATGGACAAAAATGAATACCATTTGTGAGATAATGACCACATATATACCAAACACTTTATTATTCTCATAAAAACCTTATGTGGTTGGGACAATCACAGCCCATTTTACAGCTAGAGAAATGGAAGCTCTTGGGTGATATAACTTGTCCAAGAATCCAGACAAAATAGCTCAACTGGAATCAGCTTCAGCACAACCTGACTGGTAAGGACTGTGGTAGACACCCGAGAGGGCTGGCTGGGCGCCCACAGGCAGCAGCACCGCAGAGATAATTAAGCACCAAGTTGGATTCCCCTGAAAAGAATGAGGTCTAAACCCTAAGCTAGAATTCCCAGCCTAGAGCACCACAGCCCAAAAAGTACACAGATAACAAACCAGCAGCAAAAAGCAGCAGGGTTGCAGAGATTAGACTGCTGGAGACACAAGAGTCATTTAAAAGGCCAATGCACAAATTTTCATTTCCAGCCACTACCCTGGGCTCTGGCAAAGGTGGCAGCAGAGTAGGCTGGTGACTCCTGAGGAGAGACTAAGGACTAAAGCTTAGGGGAGAGAACTGAGAGAGTAGATACCAGGATCCGGTATTGAGTCATCCCCCACAGGCAGCAGCCATCATGCTCAGGCAGACCACTCCCCTCTGAGCTGCAGCAGCCTGAGGGGAAACAGTAGCCTGACCCGAGGGTCTCTGCCCTCGCCCTTTGATGCTTAAGCCTGACTGATGACTGCATAATGACCACATTAACAATTGAAGGAGATAGCCAGGGAGGACAAATCACTGGAAGTATCCACAGGGTGCCTAAAGTCAGATGGGGTCAACGTCTGACATCATCAAAGGCAGATCCAGAAAGAAAAAAAACAGTGGTAAATACAAGAGGCTACTGAGACCAAAGCCACTGTGGTCTTTATGATTTGTGATTATTTTCTCTCCTGCATAGCTTTTTAACATTCATTTCTTGTCCAGCAAGTTTGTACATACTAAGTCACTAGATTTTATATTATAGCATATTACAATTCACAGTTTCCCCTTCCCTCCTCTTAGCCCATTTTACCTTCCTCTTTCCTTGCATTATTTTCATTTCAAATTTTGTTTTCTCTCTTTCTACAATTTGTTTCCATTCCACATTCTTACTATTTCTCCCCAGTCCAGACACACAAAACCAATATTCTTGTTAACAGTCATCTCACATCCTTTTTCCCTGCTCTTAAAATATATCTGCATTCTTTCTCTACCTTTAACAATCTTTGCTAGTTGGGCGTTGCATTGTTTTTTCAATTTTATCTCTAGAGCTTCACTAATTCTGTATTTCAGGTATCAAATTTTACTGATCCCCTCTCCTACTCTTTTTTTGTCTCAAATTTTGATTTTGCTGTCTTAGCCTGTTTTTTTGTCTTTCTTCTATTTCTCTTTCATTCTGCTCTTTTATTTATCTTTATTCTTTTTCTTCTTGCTTACATCCCAAATTTTAATTTTTCCCTCTCTCAGCCTGGTTTTTGTTCCTCACTCTTAGTATTCCTTCTACCTCTATCATTTCAAAATCACATCCCATTCCTCTAACCATCTCTTAGACTTTTCTTTGTTTCTTTCTTCCCTCTTATTCCCATATCACCTAATTAATTTTAGCTCATTTGTTATTGATAGTACTGTGGTGGATCTTTCTCTCCAATGTGGCTCCTATATTTTTATTAATTATTTACTATTTTCCCTTCTTTTTCTTTCTCTCACTTTATTTTACTTTACATTATTTTAATTTCTGTTTAAACCTAATACTATAAGCTTCCCTTCTCACACTCCATTCCACATTCTTTATTCCCTTTTTCCTTCATGAGGTGAATTTTACCTTCTTCCTTACCACTGTCCCAACTCTTATTAGTGCTCCTCCCTCTATTCTAAAGGGCCTACTTTAATAAAAGGAAGAAAAAGAGAGAGAGAGAGGAGCATAGGCATGAAGGGAGTAAAATGGCAATGAATAAGTACCTATCAATAATAACCTTGAATGTAAAAGGATTAAATGCTTCAATCCAAAGACATAGGGTAGCTGAATAGATAAGAAAGCATGACCCACACATATGCTGCCTATAAGAGATTCACCACAGAACAAAATATCTATAACAGACCAGAAGTGAAAGGACGAAAAAATTATTCCAAGCAAACAGACAGGGAAAAAAAGCCAGAGTAGCAATACTTATATCTGACAAAAAAAAAAGACTTCAAAACAAAGGCCATAAAAAGAGACCCACAAGGACACTTCATAATATTCAAGGGACAAATTCATCAAGAAGATATAAACAGCCCTGGCTGGTGTAGCACAGTGGACTGAGTGCAGGCTGCAAACAAAAGGGTTGCCAGTTCAATTTCCAGTCAGGGCACATGCCTGGATTGCACGCCAGATCCCTAGTGAGGCCCACGTGAGAGGCAACCACACATTGATGTTTCTCTCCCTTTCGCCCTCCCTTCCCCTCTCTCTAAAAATAAATAAATAAAATCTTAAAAAAAAGAAGACATAAACATTATAAATATATATGCAACCAACTTAGGAGCACCCAAATATATAAGGGAAATCTTGGAGGACTTCAAGAAAGATACAGACAACAACACATTTACACTAGGTGATTTCAACACCCCACTGTGAACAATGGACAACTCGTCCAAACAAATATAAATAAGGATACTGTGGCACTGAACAATGCCCTAGATCAAATGCACTTCCCAAAGAAGCGAAACACACATTCTTTTCTAATGCACACAGAACATTTTCAAAGATACACCACATGATAGGATACAAAACAAGCCTCAACAAATTCAAGAAAACTGAAATCATATCAAGTACCGTCTCAGACCACAAGGGCCTGAAACCAGAAAACAACCTCAAGGAAAAAAGTAAAAAACACGCAAACTCATGGAGATTGAATAGCATGCTATTAAAAAATGAATGGGTTAAGAATGAGATCAAGGAAGAAATCAAAAAGTTTCTAGAAACAAATGAAAGTAAACACACAACGCTGTAAAACTTATGGGACACAGCGAAGGCAGTCCTGAGAGGTAAGTTCATAATGATACAGGCCTACCTAAAAAAGACAGAAACATTTAAAATACATAACCTAACCCTACATACGCAAACACTGGAGGAACAACAAAAAACAAAGCCCAGAGCAAGTAGAAGGAAAGAAACAACCAAGATCAGAGCAGAATTAAACGTCATAAAGACTAAAAGTACAATTCTAAAGATCAACAAATCCAGAAGCTGGTTCTTTGAAAAGATGAACAAAATCCACAAGCCTTGAAGCAGGCTCATCAAGAAAAAAAGTGAGAGGACCCAATTAAACACAACCAGAAATGAAACAGAAGAGATTACAGCTGATACCACGGAAATACAAAGGATTGTAAAAAATTACTATGAAGAACTATATGCCAATAAGTTTGAAAACCTAGGTGAAATAGACAAATTTCTAAATAAGTATAATCTTCCAAAACTCAATGAAGAAGAAGCAGAAAGCCTGAACAGACCAATAACAGCAGATAAAACTGAAGCAGGAATCAAAAAACTCCCAGCACACAAAACCCCTGAACCAGATGGTTTCACAGGAGAATTTTACAAAACATTTAAGGAAGAGCTAACCCCTATCCTTCACAGACTATTCCAAAAAATCCAAGAAGAGGGAAGATTACCAAACTTTTTATGAAGCCAGCAACATCCTAATGCCCAAACCAGACAAAGACACAAGAAAGAAAGAAAACTACAGTCCAATATTGCTGATGAACATAGACACTAAAATCCTCAACAAAATATTTAAAAAATGCATCTAGCAGCACATTGAAAAGACCATACACCATCATCAAGGGGGATTCATCCCAGGAATGCAAGGATGGTAAAATATTTGCAATCAATAAACATAATACATCACATAAACAAAAGGAAAGATAAAAATCACATGATCATATCAATAGATGCAGAAAAAGTATTTGATAAGGTATAGCACCCACTTATGATACAAACACTCAGCAAAGTGGGAGTAGAGGGAGTATTCCTCAACATAATAAAGGACATATATGAGAAACCTACAGCCCACATCATACTCAATGGGCAAAAACTAAAATATTTTCCACTAAGATCAGGATCAAGACAAGGTTGTCCATTTTTACCACTTCTATCCAATATAGTATTGGAAGTCTTAGCCACAGAGATTAGACAAGAAAAGGAAATAAAAGGCATCCAAATCAGAAAGGAGGAAACAAAACTATCATTGTTTGCAGATGACATGATAGTGTATGTAGAAAACCCTATAGACTTGGCCAAAGAGCTGCTTGACCTAATAAATGAATTTGGCCAAACAGCAGGATACAAAGTCAATATTCAGAACTCAAAGTCATTTTGGTACACCAAAAATGAAATATCAGAAACAGAAATCAGGAAAAAAATTCCATTTGATATAGCAACAAGAAAAAGAAAGTTTCTAAGACTAAACCTAACCAAGGAGGTAAAAGACCTGTATGCAGAAAACTACACAACACTGAAGAAAGAAATCAAGGAAAACACAAAAAAATGGAAGCATATAGCATGTTCATGGATTGGAAGAATTAATATCATCAAAATGTCCATACTACCCAAAGCAATTCATAGATTCAATGCAATCAGTATTAAAATACCAATGACATATTTCACAGATATAGAACAAACATTTCAAAAATTTACATAGAACCATAAACAACCCCAAATAGCTGCAGCAATTTTGAGAAAGAAGTACAAAGTAGGAGGGATCATCATACCTGGCATCACACTATATTACAAGGTGACAGTAATCAACAGTAATCAAAACAGTCTGGTACTGGCATTAAGAACAGACACAAAGGTCAATGGAACAGAATAGAAAGCCCAGAAATAAACCCAAGTCTCTATGGTCAATTAATATTCAACAAAAGGGATAAAAGTTTGAAATGGAGTAAAATAGCCCCCTCCACAAATAGTGTTGGGAGATCTAGACAGCTACATGTAAAAAAAGGAAAGTCGACCACCAACTTACACCATACACAAAAATAAACTCAAGATGGATAACAGAAATATAAGTCATGATACCATAAAGTCCTAGAGGAGAACATATGCAGGAAAATCTCAGATACTCCATGCAGCAATATTTTAACCAATATGTCCCCTAGAGTAAGGGACATAAAGGAAAGAATAAGCAAATGGGAATTAATCAAAATAAAAAGCCTTTGCACACCTAAAGGAAACATTAGCAAAATGAAAAGGGAAGTAACTGTGTGAGAAAATATATTTGCCAATGATAATTCTGACAAGGGTTTGAGCTCCAAAACATAAAAAGAACTCAACACGATTCCACATCACAAAGACAAACAATTGAATTAAAAAATGGGCAAAGGACCTGAACAGATACTTCTCCAAGGAGGACATACACAGAGGGCCCAGAGACATATGAAAGGATGCTCAGCATCACTAGCCATCAGAGAGATACAAATTAAAACCACAATGAGGTACCACTTCACACTGGTAAGAATGGTCATCATAAACAAATCAACAAACAAGTGCTGACAAGGTTGTGGAGGAAAGGGAATCCTAGTGAACTGTGGGTGGGAATTCAGATTGGTGCAGCCACAGTGGAAAACAGTATAGAATTTCCTCAAAAAACTAAAAATAGAACTGCCTTTTGACCCAGCAATTCCACTGCTGGGATTATACCCTAAGAATCCCGAAACACCAATCCAAAAGAACCTATGCACCCCAATGTTCACAGCAGCACAATTTACAATAGCCAAGTGTTGGAAGCAACCTAGGTGCCCATCAGTAAATGAATGGATCAAAAAACTGTGGTACATTTACACAACGAATACTACACAGCAGAAAGAAAGAAGGAGCCCCTACCCTTTGCGACAGCATGGATGGAACTGGAGAGCATTATGCTAAGTGAACTAAGCCAGGCGGTAAAAGACAAATACCACATGATCTAATCTATAAGTCAAACCTAATTAACAAAACAAACAAGCAAGCAAAATATAACCAGAGACACTGAAATTAAGAACAATCTTACACTGACCAGAGGGAGGGAAACAACAGGGGAAAGAAGGGAAAGGGCCATCAAAGAACATGTATAAAGGACCCATGGACAAAGCCAAAGGCGGGTAGAATTGAAGGTGGGAGAGGATGCGGAGGGAGGAAGTAGTGGTGGGAAAGTGGAGACAATTGTATTCAAACATTAATTTTAAAAATGACAGGGAAAAGAAAATAGGTATTCACATTCTGGAAAGGTAAATTCATACAATTCTTCTAGAGAGCAACTTGTATAATGTAACAGTTAAAAGAGGAACACTCTTTGATTCAGCAACCTCATTTCTAGGTTTGATTCCTATGATGCTTATCACGAGTGAGAAAATATACAAGAATGCTTCCTACAGCTAAATACTTATCAATATGACATTAGTCCAGTAAACAGTGCTACACCCATCCATCTAACATTATGCGGCCATTTACTTATGCACTTGGAACATGTTCGTATCAAAATTTCTATTAAAAATCTGGAAGATACAGGCGTAGGTAGACACACTGTGCCTCCTAGCACAACCAAAAGGAGAACAGCAACAATTTAAAAACAAAAAAACAAGAGCCAACAAGTATAAAAGACACATGGACAAAAACTAGAGGGGGTGGAAATGGGAGGGAGGTTAGGAGGGCTGGGGTGGTGGGCTGGGAAGGGAGTAAAAGAAAACTGTAAAGGAACAATTAAAATAAAAAAAACAAAAACAAATAAAAACAAAAAACAACCAGAACTGACAGAGAATGGCACTGTATGGAAGTCCAACAACCAAGGAGTTAAAGAAGACACATTCCTCCAGGTGGGTAGGAGGGGCGGAGACAGGCACCTGGGCAGAGAGGACTCGCAGCAAGGCAGTGGCTGGAGGACCGAGGCAGGTAAGGTGGCATCTGGCGGACCCAGTGAGGCGGTGGATTGTGGAGCGGGGGGTGCAAGGCTGCAGCTGGCCAGCAAGGCAGCAGCAGGAGGACACAGTAAGGCAGCAGACTGAGGACTGGGCAGTCCCACATTTGCGCACAGAGAAACAACTGGGGAGCCAGATGGACTGTGCAACCCAGGACCCCAGCACTGCGAAATAAAGCCTCAAACCACTGATTGCAAACACCTGTGGGGGTTGAAGCAGCAGCAGGAAAAACTCCCAGCCTCACAGGAGAGTTCATTGGAGAGACCCACAGGGTCCTAGAACATACACAAACCTACCCACCCAGGAATCAGCACCAGAAGGGCCCAATTTGCTTGTGGGTAGCAGGAGAAGGGACTGAAATCCAGCAGAGAGCTGAGCAAGTGCCATTGTTCCCTCTGGACCCCTTCCCAACATACAGCATCACAACCCAGTGATATGGGTTACCCTGCCATGGTGAACACCCAAGGCTCCGCCCCTTACTACATAACAGGCATGTCAAGACAAAAAAAATTGGCCCAAATGGAAGAACAGATCAAAGCTCCAGAAAAAACACAACTAAGCAATGAAGAGATAGCCAACCTATCAGATGCACAGTTCAAAACATTGGTGATCAGGATGCTCACAGAATTGGTTGAATTTGGTCGCAAATTAGATGAAAAAATGAAGGATACGCTAAGTGAAATAAAGGAAAATATACAGGGAACCAATAGTGATGGGAAGGAAACTGGGACTCAAATCAACTGTGTGGACCAGAAGGAAGGAAGAAACATTCAGCCAGAAAAGAATGAAGAAACAAGAATTCAAAAAAATGAGGAAAGGATTAGGAACCTCCAGGACATCTTTAAAGATTCCAACATCCAAATTATAGGGGTACCAGAAGGAGAAGAGAAAGAACAACAAGTAGAAAAGTTATTTGAACAAATAATAAAGGAGAGCTTCCCCAATCTGTCAAAGGAAATATACTTTCAGGAAGTCCAGGAAGCTCAGAGAGTTCCAAAGAAGTTGGACCCAAGGAGGACAACACCAAGGAACATCTCAATTACTTTACCCAAGATTAAAATGAAGGAGAATCCTAGAAGCAGCAAGAAAAAAGGAGATGGTTACCTATAAAGGAGTTCCCATCAGACTGTCAGCTGATTTCTCAAAAGAGACCTTCCAGGCAAGAAGGGGCTGGAAAGAAGTATTCCAAGTCATGAAAGGCAAGGACCTACATCCAAGATGCCTCTATCCAGCAAAGCTGTCATTTAGAATGGAAGGGAAGATAAAGTGTCTCTCAGATAAGGTCAAGTTAAAGGAGTTCATCATCACCAAGCCCTTATTATATGAACTGTTAAAGGGACTTATCTAAGAAAAAGAAGATAAAAAATACGAACGGTAAAATGACAGCAAGCTCACAATCATTAACAACCACACCTAAAACAAAAACAAAAGCAAACTAAGCAAACAGCTAGAACAGGAACAGAATCACAGAAATGGAGATCACATGGAAGGTTATCAACAGGGGAGGGGGAGAAAGGGGGAAAAGGTACAGAGAATAAGTAGCATAGATGGTAGGTAGAAAAGAGACGGGGTAAGAATAGTGAGGGAAATGTAGAAGCTAAAAAACTTATAAGCATGACACATGGACATGAACTAAAGGCAGGAAATGTGGGTGGAAGAGCGTGTGCAGGGTGGAGGGGAGTGAAGGGGGCAAATGGGACAACTGTAATAGCATAATCAGTCAAATATATTTTAAAAAAAGAAAAATATTGCAGTGGGGAGCTTGGTGCTGGGGAAAGAGGTGAAATGGGGGAATATCTGTAATAGTGTCAACAATAAAAATTTTTTTAATTTGAAAAAACTATAGCACAACTGGGATGGGACCCAGACTAGAATGACTCCTGAGCCCATGCTCTAGTCCTGGGGTTCCAACTTAAAGACAGAAACTCTCCATGGTTGGCCAGTTAGATATGGCTCAAAATGGCAAGAAGGGGGAATCAACGGCATACAGGCTTGAACTCCATTCGCCACTTCTGCTACACTGTGTGTGTGTCTTTAGACAAACGATTTCACCTCCCAGATTCCTGGGTTTAAAAACTGGAACAAAAATTCCTACCCTGAACAACTCTTAAGCATACTACTGAGTTCCTGGGTCTCAGGATCTGGTCTGAGCTAATCTTTCAAGAAGGACTGGCCCCTGCCCTGCCTTACCTACTCCTTCTCAATACCCACCAATCTTGTTCAAGACCAGGACCAGCTTCTTGTTGCCTTCTGCCCGCAGGACAGCCTCCTCCATCTGGAAGCAGCGACAGCCCAATGGGTCCCTGGCATCCAGAACTTCCAAAATCACATCAGAGTATTCCACCACCTGCAGGACAGAGGATGAGAGATGAAAGCAGGGAAAAGACTGGGTAACAATCAAACAGGCCCATGAAAGAAAAGGTCTACATCTCAGTCAGCAGAAATAGAAATGGAGGAGATGAAACTAGATTGGTGCATTCCCTAAAGGGCCTTAAGAAATAGGTGTCCAACCCTCTCCCTCTGCCCTGTCTGGCCCACACTACTTCCTTGCAGCAGCTGCCCCCCGCCGGCCACATCCACATGGACAAAACTCCAAGCATCCCTGACCTACACCACTGGTCCACTGGCAGGCTGACAAGGGAGTGGCCATGCCTGGCCAGCAGCACAGGTGTTAAGTGGCCCAAGTAAAAAGTAATTGCTGGAGATTCGTGAGCCAAGCACTATGCACAGCCTCCCACTTGCCTCGCGCCAGCCTGTCAGGACCATGGCTCCATGGGAGCCATGCCCGAGTCAGGCTCTTGGCAGGAAACAATGAAGGGAGGTGACACTAGACAACTCAACAGAGGAGGACGCCAGCAGGAGGGAGGACTCCATCATCACCAATGAGGGCTGCAGCGACCAGTCTTCCAACTCCAAGGATACACCCTCACCCCCAATCCTGGAGGCTATCAGCACCCCAGAGATGAGAGACTACAAACCAAGTTCACAACTGTCCAAGAGGGAGGTCTCTAGCCTACTAAGTTATACTCAGGATCTAACTGGTGATGGAGATGAAGGGGAAAATGGCGATGGCTCCGCCATGCGAGTGATGCCAAAATTCTTCGTGAAACCAAGACTCAATCTGAAAGCCCAGGTGTCTGAACCCCAAGTAACACCAGTTCCTCTAGCCATGAGAAGCACAGACTCTCCCTACATTCCACCAGAGGCTGGTAGGGCTGCAATCATATCACATGGACGAATCCCTGGTGGAGTTCTTAGCTACCAGGTCCCTGAGGCGGCAGGCAGCTTCCTCAGTAGGTGCACAATGGCTATCCCCTGGACAGCCCCTACTTCACCATCAACCTCACAAATGACAGTGTAGTGCCCCAGAGCAGCAGTACCCCTTACACCTGCCTGGCCCAGGACAGCCAACAGGAGAACTTGAACTTCCCACAGGTGGATAAAGAGGGCAAAGGTACAGATAGCACAGAGTATCAGGGTGGGAAGGAGTTTAGAATAGGGGACCTCATGTCCAGAAAGATCAAGGGCTTTGCCTGGTGGCCTGCCATAGTGGTGTCTTGAAAGGCCACCTCAAAGCGCCAGGCCATGAATGGCATGCAGTGGGTCTAGTGGTTTGGTGATGGCAAGTTCTCCAACTTCTCCAAAGATAAGCTGGTGGCCTTGGAGCTATTCAGGAAGCACTTTGATCCAGCAACCTTCAATAAGCTGGACTCTTATAGGAAGGCCATGTACCATGCTCCGGAGAAAGCCAGGGTGTGGCCTGGCAAGACCTTCCCCAACAGCCCCACAGATACAATGGAGAGACAGCTGAAGCCCATGTTAGAGTAGGGCCATGGGGGCTTCAAGCCCACCAGGATCGAGGGCCTCAAACCTAACAACAAGCAACAAGGCTAGTAAGTCAAAGGTGCATCATGCAAGCAATGCGGACTGCGAATCAAGGAAATATGAGAACAAGACTCAAAGATGCACACCTGACAACTTGGTCACTTCCCCTGACTGCTGCCCCCCATCCAAGCGCCTCAAGACAACTTGCTACAACAATGGCAAAGAATAAGAAGAGGACCAGAGTAAAGAGCAAATGGCTTTGGACATTGCCAACAAATACAAGTAGTCTAGAAGACAACTGTCCTGTGGTTAAAAAAAAACAACAACAACAACAACAAAAACAACCCTGTGTCCTTCCACCTTCTTTTTGAGGGTGGGCTCTGCCAGACACGCCAGGACTGGTTTCTTGAGCTGTTCTACATGTATGATGTTGGCTACTAGTCCTTCTGCACCTTGTGAGCCATGAGGGCCATGAGCTGCTCCTTGTGAGCAACATGAGCTGCTGCTGGTGCTTCTGTGTGGACTGTCTGGAGATGCTGGAGGGCACAGGCACAGCAGCACATGCCAAGTTACAGGAACCCTGGAGTTGCTACATATGCCTCCCTCTGCACTGTCACAGGGTCTTGCAGCACCGGAAGGACAGGAATGTGCACCTGCAGTCTTTCTTCACCAGTGACACCAGTCTCAAATACAAAGCCCCAGGTTATACCCTGAGATTCATGCAGCCCGAAGGTGGCCCATTCGAGTCTTGTCCCTGTTTGATGGAACTGCCACAGGGTACTTGGTCCTCAGAGAAATGGGCATCAAAGTAGAGAAGTATGTCACCTCTGAAATACGTGAAGAGTCCATCACCATTGGTACTGTTAAGCACAAAGGCACTATCAAATATGTGAATGACGTCAGCAACATCACAAAGAAAAATAATGAAGAATGAGGCTGCTTTGACTTGGTGATTGGTGGAAGCCTATGCAATAATCTCTCAAATGTGAACCCTGCCAGGAAAGACCTGTATGAGGGCACAGGCTAACCTTTCTTCAAGTTCCACCACCTCCTGAATTACTCATGCCCCAAGGACGGTGAGGACCTTCCTCTGGATATTTGAGAATGTGGTAGCCATGAAGGCTGGCAACAAGAGGGACATCTCTTGGCTCCTGTAGTGTAATCCAGTGATGACTGATGCCATCAAAGTGTCTGCTGCTCACTGGGCTCAATACTTCTGGGACAACCTGCCCTGGACGAACAGGTCCTTGATAGCACCAAAGAATGATAAACTCAAGCTGCAGGACTGCTTGGAGTTCAAGAGGACAGCAAAGTTAAAGAAAGTGCAGGTAGCCCTGGCTGGTGTAGCTCAGTGAATTGAGCACAAACTGTGAACCAAAGGGTCACCTGTTCAATTCCCAGTCAGGGCACATGCCTAGGTTGCAGGCCAGATCCCTAGTGGGAGCCACATGAGAGGCAACCACACACTGATGTTCCTCTCCCTCTCTTTCTCCCTTCCTTCCTCTCTTTCTAAAAATAAATAAAATCTTTAAAAAAAAGAAAGTAAGTATACAGACAATAACCACCAAGTCAAACTTGATCAGACAGGGGAAAAAAAATCAACTTTTCCCTGTTGTCCTGAATGGCAAAGATGATGTTCTGTGGTACACTGAGCTAGAAAGGATCTTCAGCTTCCCTGTACACTACACAGACGTGTCCCACATGGGCTGTGGTGCCCACCAGAAGCTTCTCGGGAAGTCCTGGAGTATGCCTGTTACCTGACACTTCTTTGCACCCCTGAAGGACTACTTTTCCTTGAATAATTCCCCAGGCACTCTGGGGCACTGGAGTGTATGGAGCAGAACCAGTATCCAGGAGATGCATCCCAGGCTCTGCCCTTTCTCAGCTCAGCTGTGTGGGTTCACACCATGTATCTCACCAGAACTACCTGATGCCCTCCTGGCAAGGGGAGCCCAAGGAGCCACCTTCTTGTGTGCAATTCAACTTGGCTGCTTAGAGTGGCCAAACACAGTGCTCATTTTGTCTCCAAATCTCTGAGGCGTGAAGTAGTTAAAAAAAATGGCTTTTTGCCCCCTCCTGGGTTTACCGCTAAATAACAATGGCTAATATACCAAAACCACAATGCCAATAGCTCTCTAATACTCAGGTTAAGGCTGAAAGTCATCTGAGACAGTTACTGGAAGACTTTTTTTTAAACGTCTGTGGCAACTTGCTTCCAGGAGTGTACAATGGTAAACATGTAGCTAAGGGACATATTAAAGGTCCGGATACTTTTTTCTAGGGCAGAAGAGGAAATGATATCTATCATGCTTGAATTTTACCCAGCATGTTCCCCTGGACCCAATATAAAGGGCTGGGATTCACTGTTGGGAGCCCGCTGAGAGTATTTTCCACACTAATGATGATTTCAGCAGGAATGACCTTATCCTCACATTCAGGGCTATTTCTTCCCATAGACCCAAAGGCAGGGTCAACCTTAGCTAAATCCCTCCCACTGACTGCAACAGAACTTTCCTGGAAGCTCAGGAAGAGGGGTGGGTTGGGTTATAAGTTGACATATATTATGTAGGCAGGAATGGCTTCTTGCTTCTCTTCCCTATGTAAGGGGACTAAAGGGTCAGGTTTAGGAAAGGACCCCCCCAAATGTACCCTCCACACTTCTGCAGATGCAGTCCTCCAGATTAAAAGGATGACCCTAATTCCTCAGCCTTTCTCCGAACTCAGAAGCAGTGAAAGCCACGGGCAGAAGCACATTTCTCATACCTTCCCCTCATCTAAGAGATTGCAGGGGGGAAACTGCAATAAAAGCTCAACCCTCCCTCCAGAGATTTTAAAGTCTTTCTTGTTTTATTCCATGATAAATCGTTTTTAAGGATAATGATTTATCAGGAGGTCAGACAAGCAGCATTTCAGAAGTGCCATTGTAATGGTTTTTAACACCTCTTGATCGTCTTACTGGTGCTATTTTGTAGACTAAGGAATAACTTTGATGAGTCTTGTGGAAATTTTTTAATAAATTTTTTTTAAAAAATCTGACTGCTATTTTTGTTTTACCACTTTCATAACATTTTTTTTAAACTGGAGCCATGTAACAAGAATGGGGATAGCCCTGGCTGGTGTGGCTGAGTGGATTGAGAGCTTGCCTGCAAACCAAAGGGTCACTCGTTTGATTCCCAGTCAGTTCACATGCCTGGGTTGCAGACCAGGTCTCTGTGAGGGGGACATGTGAGAGATAGCCGCACATTGATGTTTCTCTTCCTCCCCCTCTGTCTAAAAATAAGTAAATAAAATCTTTTTAAAAAAGCAAGAATGGGGATAAATCATGCCTTGTGTCAACAATTTTGATATTTTTTAGGCTGAAAGATGCCCAGAGTTTACTATATGTTAAATTAAAATCAGTTATTTCTCTTTTAAAACCATGAGTCCCCATCGTGGATGGTGTGGCTCAGTGAATTGAGTGCCATCCTGCAAACCAAAGGGTTGCTGGGTCAATTCCCAGTCTAAGGCACATGCCTGGGTTACAGGTCCCCATTTGGGTGCACATAAGAGGCAACCACACATTGATGCTTTGCTCCCTCTCTTTCTCCTTCCCTTCCCCTCTCTCTAAAAATAAATAAATAAAATCTTTTTTAAAAAGTGGGTCTCCATACCTTACGGAACTCCTTGTAATAAGCCTTCCTTGTGGCCTCATCATCCAGTTGAGGAAACATATTTAATTCCTGCAAAACTTCCTCCTAAAGGAAAAAAAGAGAGAGACAGAATGGTCTGGGGTTGGGGCGAGGGGGTCAGAAATAGAGAGTGAGAGCCGGGGCTTAGGCAACATGTGAGGCTAGGGGAGCCATGTGAATGCTAGCCTACCAAAGAGTAGCTTTGACCAGTCAACAAAGCTGGAAACTACAAGAGGAAACAGACCCACATGGTGCCTATGTGTAAGTGTGTGTTCAAGCATCGGATAGAGGCGTGAGCATGCACATGAGTGTGTTAGTGAGGAATGTGAGAGGAAGGTGTGAGGAAAACAAGCATGGAGGACACGGAATGGGGAAGGATAAATATGTACTTTATGTTTGAAAAGGGACAATGAGTTGGAAAGTGCATATTCTGTGAGACAAGAATATGTGCCAAAAAGGCAATAAGAAGCCCTAGAAGGGAGAGGACATCTCCCTCATATATACACTCCTCTCTCATACTCAGTCCCTCCCATTATACTCAGTCCCTCTCCTCTCTCCCGCTTCCCCTAGTCCTACAACTCCCTACTCCCATTCCCAACGGCCTCTTCCTCCACCCATCTGTGGGATCCAGCTTGGGAGAAAGGACCTATCCAGAGTTGTTCAGTCACACAAAAGGCTCAAAATAGCCCTTTACCTCCCTGTCACCCTCCTTCCCTCCCTCCATCCTCACTGTTTTCCCATCCTCTCTGCACTGATTCCCTACTTCCCTTCCAACCATCTCACACCCTTTCGCTTTCCTCTTCATAGATCAACAGCAAAAGATGTTGGGTCTTGAGCAAACCCACACCACTCCTGCCCAGGGGCAAAGACTGCTCTCTTACCTTGCTCTCAAACTCCTCCTGGCGTCGCAGGACATCCTGACAGTAGCTCTCGAGGGTCCTACGTCTGTGTCTCTCCTGCTCCCGGGCAGCCTGCTGCTTTTCCCTCATCTCTTCAACCTAACAAGTGAACACACAGCAGCTGACTAGGTCTGCAGCCTATGGGCGGGTTGGGAGACCTAGTGCAACAGCAGGTGACAGAAGGAGGAAACAGTGTGACATGCAGAGGTGGCAGGAGCAAGGATATAGGGACAAAGAAGATATGATAGCAGGAGATAAGGAGTTTGAGAAAAAGAAAAAGACAGAGATGCAGGAAGGGAAAGCGGGGTATGGGAAGCTGAGCGAGAATATGTTCCTGGCAGAGGGAATCCCTAAAGACCAAAGGGGGGAAATAACAAAGTTGTGGGTTGCCCCACCATTTAGAGAGCAGAGAGAGACTGAAAGAGAGGAAGGACGACATCTAGGAGAGCGAGATGACAAGAAAGTCAAAATGAGAGTGTTTCAAGGAAAGCACCTTTCAAATGCAGAGAATTCAGATCAGATGAGATGAAAACTATCCATAAGTCTGATGTAAGAGAATGCTCTGATGAGGCTGGGGGAGGGAGGCATTTCAGTGGAGCCGAGGGAACATAAGCCAGGCAGCAATAGACTGGAAGGTATGCAAATACAGATACTAAATCAAGTATCAAAACAATACCCTCCCTTCACCCTTCCACAACAGCCCCTACAACCCTAACCATTCTGGCCTTTGCTCTTCCATTTACACCTCCTGTGGATCTGGCAGTCAAGCCAAGCCCTCTCTCTCTCCCATGGTAAAGGGCTTACCCTCTTCTTCTTTAATCCAGCCTCCCGGATGGCACGATCACTGGAGTGAACAAACTGGGGAATGGAGGCCACCTTGGAGGCTGTTTTCTTCCCATGCTGCTTTGTAGGATGGTCACCACACAATAGGGGAAAAAAATGAAACAGCTAATGAAGCCATGGAAATCACCTTTCCTGGGGCGGGGGCATTAAAGCATCTCAGAAGTGTACTTGTTGGGGGAAAGGAAGGAAAAGAGCAAGCAAAAACAAGGGCTCTGCCCCAGAGGTATGCCCATCTGGCTAGAGAGACACCATCCCTCCCCTAGCCAGGCAGGGACTGACTAAAGAATCCCAGGAAATAGGGGGGTGCAACAGGGAAGGTTTCCCAAGTAAAGGCCAAGGGGAAAGCTAAGTAGTTCTCAAAGTGTAGTTCTTGAACTAGAACCAACAACACCTGGGAACTTGTTGGAAATACAAATTCTTGGACGTCACGACAAACCCACTAAATCAGAAACCCAGGGGTAAGGCTCAGCAATCTGTGTTTTAACCAGCCCTCCAGGTAATTCTGGAGCCCTGGTTAAAGTGTGAGAACTTTAACCATGCTAAGATTTGAGGACCACTGCTCTGGCCCCAGTCTTACTTGTCCAACACCTTTCATAGCAGGACCAAGAGATCCAGGAGCTAGAGCCAAAGATTACGTTCTGGCCTTTCTCCTCTCTACAAGTGACAGGGACTTGGGACTCAGACAGACTCAAGTTCCAGCTGCACTACCTTGAACCTAGGAACTTTCTCACTAAGGCTCAGTTTCTTCATCTAAAACATGTAGCATGTGGCCTGTGGTATAAACTTAATAAATGCTGCTGATGCTTTGCTACAGTCACCCAGTGAGGGAAAAAAAGCCAGATCCACTGAGTTCAATGTGGTACTCTGTCTAGAGTCACCCAACATCTGTGGGCCTCTTCTAGAGCAGGCAACGTGTTCCTAGCTTACCCCAACAATGGGCACACCTTACCTGAGGGTGCAGTCAACTTACCTTCTTGCAGCCTTTGGAACCTTTACCTGGCTTTTTATTTTCTGAAAAAAAAAAAAAAGAAAAGAAAAAAAGAACTGTCACTCACCTACCCAATATATGTTGACACTTTAATGAAGGCCAGACCATACTAGGACCTAAGGACACCTCTGACACCATGTCTGTCTAGGACCAGAAGAATACCAACATGGACACAGCATCAACACTGTTAGAAGTACTAGTTATCATACTTGGAGCATTATTTCAATGCAAACTGAAATGATTCTCAAGGAATCCTATGAAGAGAGTGACCTGAATATTTGCTTAAGACTCTTCTCTATGCCCCAACTTCTGGCAGGAGGCAACTCGACAATTTCAGCACCAGGCTGAGGTGAGGGGTTGGCAGCATGGGAAGGTGATCTGAGGAGTCCCAGCTAACTAAGCCAGGGTAGATGCCCTTAGCAGATGGAGAGAGAACTGCCCCTTCCTGCCAACCCTGCTCAGGCCATTGCCTCCAAAGGGACTTACCCTATTCAGCTAAACTATGGCCTCCCTTGGATACAAGGAGGAGAGAGCTCACTTTCTCCAGTCAAACCTTAACAAATCCCAGAAATTTGAGAGGCCTCTCCACCTTCAATGAGAAGTCCCATCTATCAATCCCTTCATGGTTGGCCTCTTAGGAAAGAATGGCTTTCCTTAATTCTCACCACTTGCAAGGGGGCTAAAAGAATTCCTAAGGGGAAAGATTCTGGAAGTTCAGGGTATAAACAAACATAGGGCCAGACTGAGATTACCAGAACAGGCTCCCTAATCAAATCATGTGGTTCACACTGTAGTTAACTTAGGAAACAAGAGAATTTAAATACTATAGTAGTTCCTCCTTAACTGCAAGATATTCATTCCAAGACCCCCACAAATAGTACTGCAAATAGTACCAAACCCTATATATGATGTACTATGTTTTTCCCTATACATATATACTTTTTCACTTAAAGGAATCACTTTTGGGGCTATTATTAAGTAAAATAATGGTTACTTAAACACAAGCACTGTAATACCAGAGCAGTCGATCTGATAACAGAGACAGTTACTAAGTGACTAATGGGAGGGAAACATCTACAGTGTGGATACTCTGGACCAAAGAATGATTCACTTCTCAGGTGGGACAAAACTAGATGGCACAAGATTTCACTATGCTACTCAGAATGGTGTGCAATTTAAAACTTAGGAATTTTTTATTTCTGGAGTTTTCCATTATTATTTTCAGACTGCAGTTGACTGCAAGTAACTGGAACTGCAGAAAGCAAAACCGTGGATAAGAGAGGACCACTGAACTGTAAATTCTTAAGGAGATTCAAGATACTGCAAAGGAACTATGTGACATAAAGATTCCCAAAACCTGACATTGAATAAAAATTCAACAGATGAATTAAAAACAGGACATCACTAACAATAAAATTAGTAAGTTGGAAAATCAAGGGAACTACTTGCTTAAAAAAAGAAAAATAATTTTTTAAATGGATATTATGAGTAAATTTATAAAATGAATAGACCCAGGAGAGCTATTATATAAATAACAGAAGTTCCTGAAAGAAAAAAAAAGGTCCAAAAGGAGAAGCATTTTTTTTAATAATAAATAAAAGCCCCTTTAGTTGAACACAGGCTTGCAGTTTCAGATTAGAAATGCTCATGTAGCACCAAGATTAACACAAAAGACATATCCTTGGCATATCCTACTGAAATTTCTTTTTTTTAATTCTGAGAGTATGTCTATTAAAAGCTGGTGACAGTGAAAAAAGGAAGGAACAGGATGGGGTAGAAGCAACAGGAGAGTAACAGGAGAGAGCCTAGGTGGTGCTCTGCTTTAGATCTCTAGGAACATTCATTATAGGAAAGGAGTGAGCCACAGTGGGTTGCCATGGACTCACTGAGAAGTAAAAGTTACAGTGAAGGAAGTGAGCCAAGGTGGGGCTGCTGTTAGCTCACTGAAGTCAAAGGAAAGGGGGCCTTGGAGACAGTTTCAGGGGTAAGCCCAGGACAAGCTACCACTGCCTACTGCTCACCTGGTTGCAAGGAGAGAAAAGTAAAAGTGCATACCTAAGAGGGAACAAAGGCACGGGGTTGCTCCAGGGAGAGCCTGACTGAAATTTCTGAACTCCAAGGATGAAGAGAAAAATCCTATAAATGCCCAAATAGAACAAATTTCCAGCAAAGGCAAGAAAAGTGGACAGCCTTCTCAAATCTGCATCTCTGAACACTGAACACAGAAGAATAGCCATTACAAGTTCCAAAACAAGGGACTGTGTTCCAAGCTAAATTCCTATACCTGACCAAGAGATCACTCTTACATGAACTTTCAAAGAAAGACATTTTCACATGTGTGAAGATTACTACCTCTGTTCCCTTTCTGGTAAAACTACTTGAGGAAGTATACTAGCAAAAATAAAAATTAAATCAGAATAAGCATCTCAAGCTAAAGAAAATAATGGGGAGGAAATCTATCAAAATTTATCATTAAATCTTTAAAAAAATTCTAGTAATGTAACTAAGAACTATGATACATATTAAGAGAGGATTTTTAAAATCCAGGAAGAATATCATAAGAAAATAGCTCAGAACTAAAATGCCAAATTATTTCAACAAAATCCAGGAATCAAACAATAGGGGTTGGAAAAGCCAAAGCATGAAAGCATGCTAAAAGTCTTACTTTGAAAGAGTAAGATAAAAATAGTTATTATTTAATCTGATAAAGTGATAGAGAAATTTAAGTTTAATTAAGTTTGCTATCAATATAAACGTAATTACCAACATAACTATAATTACTGTTGGAGGATTTTTTAAAACTTGATCAATTCTTTAAAAGTAAATAAATAAGGGAATAAAAAATAAACAAAAACATAAAATAAGGTGGTAGAAATTATACCAAACATATCACAACAAATGTGAATGGTTCAAATTTCCCTGTAACAACAATAAAAAAAGACCACCAAGTCTCCTTTTCTTCCAAAGTATTCATGTTGCAATGAAAAGAATGTGAGGTTTGGAATGAACCAGATCTAGACATTTTACTCAACAATTTCCATCTGACTAACTTCCACGGAAACTGAGAGCTTGGTCTGGATACAAGCTCACAATGAAAGAAAATACTGCGTTGGCCAAAAAGTCTGTTACATTTTTTCTGTAAAATAAAAGACACATTTTTCATTCCCACCAATAACTTTATTAATTTGGATATTTTGAGTACGTTGGCTAGCTCCCACTATTGGATTCTAGTGGGTAAAGGCCAGGAGTGCTGCTAAACATATTGTAATACAGACAGCCCCACAGCAAAGAATATTCAGCCAAAATGTCAATAGTACCAAGAAACTTCGCAAACCACTTTTGACACATTTGATTAGTCATAGCACCTTCTCCATGCAATGCACAAATCGTTTTTTGCATTTCAGTTGTGTTTTTACCTTTCTTAAAATAATAAAGCATGATATGCTGAAAATGTTCCATATTTTCTTCCATCTTTAATATTAAAACGGCTGCACAAAAATTCACCAATTTTGATGTTTCTTTTTAAATGTACACTGATATACTGCATTTTACAACATAACAAAATTGTTTTGAATGAAGTTAAAGGCAACTAAGCACTACTAGAGATGTAACGAACTTGTTGACCAACCCAATACATCATGTAGAGAGGAGGAAAACATCTGCTTCAGAAGTGGAAGGAGGAGAGAAGGGGAAGAAGACAAGAGGGGAAGGGTGCAGTCATCACTCACAGCACTGCAGCACTCAGGAACCACTGTTCATCTTTTTATTTTTAAACATTTTATTTGTAGCCCTGGCTGGTGTAGCTCAGTGGATTGAGCACAGGCCTGTGACCAAAAGATCACCGGTTTGATTCCCTGTCAGGGCACATGCCTGGGTTGCCGGCCAGGTCCCCAGTAGGGGGTGGATAAAGGCAATAACACATTGATGTTTCTCCCCCCCCTTTCTCCCTCCCTTCCCTTCCCTCTAAAAAATAAATAAATAATATTTTTATTTTTTAATTATTTTTAAAAAGCTTTTATTTATTTATTTTTTAGAGAGAGGGAAACGAGTTGGGGAAAGATGGAGAGAAACATCGATGTGAGACAAAAACAACCGCTTGCCTCTCGTACATCCCCAACCATGGACTGAACCTGCCACCCAGGCATGTGCCCTGACCAGGAATCAAACCCACAACCTTTGCTTTGAAAGATGACACCCAACCAAATGAACCACACTGGTCAGGGAAATCTATTTTTTTAACAGCTCAGACAGAAAACAGCTATCATTTTGTAGCAAGCCACACCTAAGTCCCATTCTAGCATAACTGCCTAGCTATATGACCTGGAAGAATTTTCTCAAATCTCTCTGAGTTTCAAAGTCTCTACCTACCAACTCTGACATCAACCAATAGTCAAAGGCACAGATCCCCATTTACCTCTCATCTCCCATACTCTTGCCCCACCATAACCCAATATACTCAGCCTGCAAGTAACTCCAGCATCAACATCCTCCTTCTGCCTCTGCTTCAAATTTCCCACTATACCCGGTGAATCTCCCACTTAGGAGTTCAGCGCTCTCCTACTTCTTCCATCTTTCCTTAGAAATAATTGCCCAGCCTCTTGCCTTAATAAAGACTCAGCTCTGAGGATACTGCTTTACCTGCAGGCTTCTAGAAAGGTGGCTGTAGCTATCTCCAGCACACAAATACCTTGGGGCCAGTAGGTACAGGAGGTGTACTCTGGATTTACCATCACCAAACCAATACTATTTCACCCTCTTGTTAAAAAAGTAAAATAGGAGAGACTTTCAGGAAAGATGGAGATGTAGGTAGATACCCTTTGCCTCCACACACAACCACAAGAAGAACAACAAATTTAAAAACAAAAAAATAACCAGAACTGCAAGAAAATCAAACTATATGGAAGTCCAACAACCAAGGAGTTAAAGAAGAAACATTCATCCAGATGAGTAGGAGGGGTGGAAACAGGCAGCCAGGGCAGAGAAGATGCGCAAGAAGGCAGCAGCTGGTGGTCGCACATTGTGTGTGCACAAACTGGAACAACTGGGGAGTGAGACAGACCTCACAACCCAGGGTTCCAGCACAGGAAAAGAAAGCCTCAAAACCTCTAGCTAATAAACCTGTGGGGGTTGTGACAGCAGGAGAAACTCCCAGCCTCACAGAGAGTTTGATGGAGGGGCCCAGAGGGTCCTATAACTACACAAATGCACCCACCCAGAAATAAGCATCAGCAGGATCCAATTTGCTTATTGGTAGTGGAGGAAGTGACTGAAAGTGGGGTGAGAGCTGAGCAAGCTGCATTGTTCCCTCTTGGACCCCTCTCCTACATACAGCACCACAACACAGCAACTTGCCCATTGTGGTGAATACCTAAGGCTCCGGCCCTTTACAACCTAACAGGTGCAACAAGACAAAAAAATACGACCCAAATGAAAGAACAGATTGAAGCTCCAAAAACAGAACTTAGCAATGAAGAGATAGCCAACCTATCAGATGCAGAGTTCAAAACACTGGTAATCAGGACCCTCACAGAAATGGTTGAGTATGGTCACAAAATAGAAGAAAAAGTGAAGGCTACGCAAAGTCAAATAAAGAACAATATATAGGGAACCAACCAGTGAAGGGAAGGAAACCAGGACTCAAATCAACGGTGTGGACCAGAAAGAAGAAATAAACATTCAACCAGAAAAGAATGAAGAAACACAAATTCAAAAAAATGAGGAGAGGATGAGTAACCTCCAGGACCACTTTAAACGTTCCTACATCCAAATCATAGGGGTGCCAGAAGGAGAAGAGGAAGAGCAAGAAATTGAAAACTCATTTGAAAAACTAATAAAGAACTTCCCCAATCAGGCAAAAGAAAGAGACTTCCAGGAAGTCCAGGAAGCTCAGAGAGTCCCAAACACTTGGCCCAAGGACACACACACCAAGGCACAACATCATTAAGTTACCTAAGATTAAAGATAAGGAGAGAATCTTAAAAGCAGCAAGAGGAAAGGAGACAGTTATCTACAAAGGAGTGCCCATAAAACTATCAGCTGATTTTTCAAAAGAAACCTTGCAAGCAAGAAAGGGCTGGAAAGAAGTATTCGGAGTCATGAAGGGCAAGGACCTACATCCAAGATTATTCTATCCAACAAAGCTATCATTTAGAATGAAGGGCAGATAAAGTGCTTCTCAGATAAGGTCAAATTAAAGAAATTCATCATCACCAAGCCCTTATTATATGAAATGTTAAAGGGACTTACCTAAGAAAAAGATAAAAAATATGAACAGTAAAATGTCAACAAACTCACAACTATCAACAACTGAACCTAAAACAAAAACAAAAACAAAAACTAAGCAAACAACAGAACAAGAACAGAATCACAGAAATGGAGATCACATGGAGGGTTATCGGCGGGGTGGGGGAAGGGGAGAATGGGGGGGAAGGTACAGGGAATAAGAAGCATAAATGGTAGGTACAAAATAGACAAGGGGAGGGTAAGAATAGTGTAGAAAAATGGAGAAGCCAAAGAACTTATATGTATGGCCCATGGACATGAACTAAAGGTGGGGAATGCTGGTGTGAGGGGTGGGTGCAGGGTGGAGGGAACAAAGAGGAGGAAAAAAAGGGGCAACTGTAATAGCATAATGAATAAAATATACCTTAAAAATAAAGTAAAATAGGAGAAAGCCAAGATGGCAGCATAGGTAAACACAGCTCGCCTCCTCACGCAACCCCATTAAAATTACAATTAAACCACAGAACAACCATTATTCAGAATTGCCAGAAATTGAGCTGAATGAAAGTCCAACAACTATGGAATTAAAGAAAACCACATCGAGACTGGTAGGAGGGGTGGAGACATAGAACTAGCTGGTCCCATACCCACATGTGGCAGATGAAAATGGGGGGCATATCTCGGGAGTGAGGGTTCCCACCCCCACACAAGGCCTCCAGCCCAGGGTTCCAGTGCCAGGAGTATAAGTCCCCATAACTTCTATTTGTGAAAATAAGCGGAAAATGAGGCTATGGAAGACAGAAATATGGAAGACTGAAGTCCCAAGCAGTTCCTCTTAAAGAGGCGACACATGGACTTATTTGGACTCTCTCTTAGCTCCTGGGTCAGGGCAGCAGCTTGAAAGGCACCAGAGGTATACAGAGAGGAAGTGAAGTGTCTGGCACCAGGGAGAGAGCTGAGGGCCACTTTCTCCCAGACAGAAAGCTGGCAGAGGCTACTGCTCCTTTTCTGAGCCTTTCCCCACAGAGTCAGCAGGCAGGCGCCATATCTGAGACTTTATCAACCTAGCTCACCCAGTTTGCCCTGCCCTGGTGAGTCCCTGAGGCTCCACCCCACCTAACCTTCATGTGCACCCAAGCTGTTTCCAGTGGCTTTTCCACATGAATGGCTTCTCTTGGCTCATGCTTCAGATTTTCCTCAATCCTCTCAAACAAGCAGCATATGGCATCAGCAAGCCCCATACCTCTTGCTAAGTAGCCCCAGGCCTGGCACTAGCAGAGCTGGCCTTGGTTCACAGCTTGACTTCTCTTGGGAACCTCTAAGTCCAACACAAGTAGCAGCCATCTCCAGATCGTTTCCTGGCTTGTGCCAGGTGGCCCTGGACAGAACACAGGTGGTAGTTTACCTTGGTATGCACCTCTCAGGAAGTCCCAAGCCTGCACACACAGTGGACAGCTACAGACCATGTCGAGCACCACTACCCAACCACCTCCACAAGAAGCACACTCAGGGGGTAGACTCAGAGGGTACCAGAGCCCTGCAGTCATGCTATGTGGAGTGGGCCTCTGCAGAGCTGATCCTCCACAATGGTCAGAAGTTGGTGGTCACTGGTCATAGCCAGGCGTAGCAGCTGATCGGCCAGGATAAAACCCTCCCATTAACCTGCCAACAGCAATCAAGACTCAATTACAAGAGGAGGGTGTACACAGCCCACACAGTGGGCACACCTTGAGTATCCAGCTTGGGTGATAGGGGAGGCTGTGCCACTGGCCCCTACAGGACACCTACTACATTAGGTCACTCTACCAACCCAAGGAGTGGTAGCAGCTCCACCTAATACACAGAAACAAACACAGGGAGGCTGCCAAAATAAGGAGACAAAGAAACATTGCCCAAAGGAAAGAACAGAACTAAACTCCAGAAAGAGAACTAAACAAAATGGAGACAAGCAATCTACTAGATGCAGAGTTCAAAACACAGGTTATAAAGATGCTCACTGCTAGAGGAAGAGCAGATGAACTCACAGAGAACTTCAACAGCTTAAAAAAGAACATGGAAACCATAAAAAAGAACCAGACAGAAATGAAGGATACACTAGTTGAAATAAAGAACAATTTACAGGAAATCAACAGAATAGAATAGATGAAGCCAAGAATCAAATAGATCATTTGGAATACAAGGAAGCAAAAAACAACCAATCAGTATAGCAAGAAGAAAAAAGAATCCAAAACAATGAGGATAGTGTAAGTAGCCTGTAGGAAAACTTCAAGAACACCAACATTCACATCACCAGGGTACCAGGAGGAGAGAGAGCAAGAAATTGCAAACCTATTTGAAAAAATAATGAATGAAAACTTCCATAACTTGGTGAAGGAAACAGACATACAAGTCCAGGAAGCACAGAGAGTCCCAATCAAAATGAGCCCAAAGAGGCCCAAACCAAAAGACATCATAATTGAAATACCAGAGGTTAAAGATAAAGAGATAATCTTAAAAGCACCAACAGAAAAGTAGTTAGTTACCTACAAGGGAGCTCCCATAAGACTATCAGCTGATTTCTTCAAAACAAACTTTGCAGCTAGAAGGGATTGGCAAGAAATATTCAAAGTGATGAAAAGCAACCACCTACGACCAATATTACCTAGCAAAGCTATCATTTAGAATTGAAGTACCAATAAAGAGCTTCCCAGACAAGAAAAAGCTAAAGGAGTTCATCACCACCAAACCATTATTATATGAAATGTAAAGGGTCTTCTTTAAGAAGATCGGCCCTGGCTGGTGTAGCTCAGTGGACTGAGCATGGGCCTGTGAACCAAAGGGCTGCCAGTTCGGTTCCTGGTCAGGGCACATGCCTGGGTTGTGGGCCAGGTCCCCAGTGGGGAGCATGTGAGGGACGGCCACATATTGATGTTTCTCTCCCTCTCTTTCTCCCTCCCTCCCTTCCCCCTCTCTAAAAATAAATAAATAAATTTTTTTAAAAAGAACATCAAAAATATGAACAACATGACAATAAATACATATTTATCAACAACCAAATCTACAAAACAAAATAAACAACCAAGCAGAACACAAACAGAATCATAGATACAGAGAATGTTTGATGACTGTCAGATGTGAGGAGGATCAGGGGGATGGGTGAAAAAAGTGAAGGGATCAAAAGTACAAATTGATAGTTACAGAATTGCCATGGGGATGTAAAGTACAGCATAGGAAACAGAGTAGCCAAAGAACTTATATGACCCATGGACATGGTCAACAGTGTAGAGATTGCCTGAGGGAGTGGGGGGTCTGGGTAGAGAGTGATAAGGGCTAAAAAATCGGGACAACTGTAATACCATAAACAATAAAATATAATTTTGAAAAAGTGAAAGCAAAAAAGAAAAATAAACAGGGAGGAAAATTCTGCTCTTTCTGAGACTGCTTATATGCCTGTCACCTATGAGTCACTTTTCCTCATCTATGGAAGCTCCTGGCTCAGAGGTTTAATTTCAACCCAACTCCTGTCACCATCAACCCAGATAACTCTGGTGATCTCTGAGCCCCTTCCAATACTCTGGTTTCCCATTTCCTCAACATCCTCACTTCCAGGGATCCCCTACTCCATGCAGCCCACCCACTGCTATGTGACTTCTATGATCATCATCTCTAATTACTTGTACTTCAGAAAGCAGTCTCAGGCACCCCTCATTTGTTTAACCTCCTAGAAACTTCGAAAACACTGAAGCCTCCATTGTGTTCTTTATTCATCAGTCACCCCCTTTCCTCCCTGTGCAGCTTACATTTACAGTCTGCCACTACAATGTATTATATACCTATACCACCAATCACTAATCATTATAAATCTTTTTTATTAAAGATTTTATTTTTAGACAGAGTGGAAGGGAGGGAGAAAGAGAGAGAGAGAAACATCAATGTGTGATTGCCTTTCACATACCCCCTACTGGGGACCTGGCCCGCAACCCAAGCATGTGCCTTGACTGGGACTCAAACCAGCAACCCTTCAGTTCATGGGCCAGTGCTGAAGCACTGAGCCACACCAGCCAGGGCAGATCGGTGTAAATCTTGTAAGTGGTAAAGCACACCCTCCTTTTTATTAGCCATTCAAAAATGTACAACAGAAATAAAACATAAACACAAAAACAAAAAAATGTACAGTTTCAACAGCTGAAACTATATTTGAACACTCTTTGTAAGGCTCCTCAGTTAACATTCCCAGATTTAATCACTATCATTACCATTTGGATCCAAGGTATCTGTAGCTGCACCACACAGCATTGCCCCCAGCTACCACTGCAATCATTACAGTTACTCATTACATACTTAGTTGCAATTCACCAGTGAAAATCTTTGTTTTGTGTGCACAAGTAAAGTTGTTCTATTCAACTTAATGTTCACCATTTTCACCACTAATGTAAATGTGCATGATTGCTCTTTAACAGGTCATAGGATTCCCAAATAAAAAGGTGTACTTTCAGAGGTCTCCCTTCCCACACTGTCCCTAGCTATGGTAGTCCCCTCATCACAATAAGAAATCACTTTATGCCCTGGCCAGGTAGTTCAGTTGGTTGGAGTATCAACCCAATGTGCCAAGATTGCAGGTTCAATCCCTGGTCAGGGCACATACAAAAGTCAATCAATGACTGCATAAATAAGTGGAACAACAAATCGATGTTTCCATATCTCTCCAAAATCAATAAATAAGAAAATTTTTTTTTATTTTTTATTAAAATATTTTATTTCTTTTACTTTTAGAGAGAGGGGAAGGGAAGGAGAAAGAGAGGGAGAGAAACATCAATGTGTGGTTGCCTCTCACATGGCCCCCCTGGGGACCCAGCCCACAACCCAGGCATGTGCCCTGACTGGGAATCGAACCGCGACCCTTTGATTCACAGCCCGCGCTCAATCCACTGAGCTACACCAGCCAGGGCAATAAATAAGAAATTTTTTAAAGGAAACCGCTTATTAGTTTATCATGCATCATTCTGTTTCTTTATACAAATGTAAATACATACTCTTATTTCCCCCTATTTTCTCCTGCTAAAGGTAACATACTATGTACTGTTATTAGCAACTTGCTTTTTTCACTTAACAAATCCTGGAGATCTTTCCATCTAATAGTGTTTCCATACAATACAGCCTTTCCATATAATATTCCTATATAATACTTCCTCTTTACTTTAAATTGCCAGGGTTCTTTTATATGCATATACTCTATTTAACCTAGTAATTAGGGTCTTCTTTATCACTATCAATAATTTTATTATCACCCAGTGTTGGATGTTCTTATAGTTGATTTTGTTCATTTTTCTTGTATTACCTGAAAAAATGATTATTTGCTTTTGGTATTAACATCAAAGTCTGACTCATGATGATATTTTTTATGATTATATAAAGTAAATGTATTGAATTTTTTTCATCAAGCCCTACATAGGCAGGGCCACTATTCATAATGAATACAGGACTACTGGGGTCATATGATTCCCATCCAGTCTACCCAGTGTGCCATCCACAGTGCCAGGCACTGTTCTAAGTATCTTACCTATTTTAACTCATTAAATCCTCAGAACACTATTAGGCAGATACTATTATGCTATTAGGTAAACACTATTATTACCCCATTTTGTAAGTAGAGACTGAGGTTAAGTAACTTGAACAAGACCACACAACTAGTAAGTGGAAGACCTAAGATTCAAACTCAGTCTGATTCCAGAGTCCATTCTCTTAGCCACCAGTTCAATTTATGGTACCAAAAGAAAAATAGTAGAGTGTGTTAGGGTTCCAGGCAGTGTGATAATAGTATTTACTGCTACTCACCTCAGATCAAGTCACTTAACCTTGTTGAGCCTCAGTTTCTCATCTATAAAATGAGAATGAGGAGTAAGGGGAGCATTACCTTACAAGAAATTGGGAAAACAATAGTACCATATATAGAATACAGACAGAGTGACCAAGTACATTCTGGGCAATTTTTTAAAGTTGCCGTGAAATACTATGAATATTCATTAAAGCTTAGAATTGGGAGAGGGTGGTAAAAGAAACTCACTGTGTCTAAGTTTCATCATGATGACGAGCTTAAAAGGATATAGGTTCAAATCTGCAGGCTTTCTTCCTGTCGGAATGGAAGAAGAACCAATTTAAAGACAGGAGTGGGAAACCACAATGCCACAATCCTCTAAACCCCCAAAAGGCAAAATAAAATGTTAAATAACATGATAAGGAAGCCCTAACAATTACTGGGACTAGGAAAGGGGGGCACACTGAAGCTGGGATACACAGGGAAGGCAGTGTCACACTACCCAAATGGAGGCTAGGTCTAAACCTCTCTTCCTGGGTGGAGTCAATGCCACAATGCCATTGGTCCTCAATTCTCCACCCTGTAGGTAAGAGAATAGCACTGAACTTCTCTACACTGAGGGGAGTATGCAAGGACAATCTATTTCTACGTTAGGTATTAACAGTACTTCTTTTCCTAAGCAGGGGCTTGTGTCTCATCTACCCTAAAAGGGGGTAAAGACAAATCCCAGGAAAAGGGACCTCAGAACAAGGTGTGTGTTTTTCTTTAATCTGTGTCTATGTGGACTGAGATCAATGCAAAATCTTGGGGGAGGGGATAAAATCTGTGCTTGCCTCTGGGGTTGAGGTCTGTTCCTTGGTGACTGGTGGGGACAGAATGCCTTCTGTCCCTCTACTCTGGGGTGCAGAGGAACTGGGGAAACTGGTACAGTGGTTGTGTGCATCTCTGCTGCATCCCTGAGAAGGGTGGGTCTGTCCTTGCCTAAATTATACAGATGATGGTCCTAGGACTCTTTACCCTAAAGTGGTCTGTGAGGTGGAACTGATATGCCTGTCTTTACTACAAGGTAACATTAGTACCACACTAACAAAGGGGAGAATTACAGTTTTGCGTGACTAAGGTCTACACCTTGCCTGCTGTGGGCTGAATCTAGACCTGTCCATGGGAGGTGAAACGGGGAAGGTCTATTTATCTTTTACACGGGTTGAAGTCAGCACTGTACTAACACTGAAGGGAATAGGACCTCTGCCTCACTGCATTGGGGGGTGGGGTTGGGGCAACCCAGCTATAAGTTCAATGGACTGGTTCTTACACTTGCAGGGTGGGGTGGAGGGGTCCTGTGTTTTTACCCTGGATGTTGAGAAAGAACTAAGCTCCCCTACCTTGAGTAGGTGGGGAGACCATATGCATGAACTGTGAGCGATCACTGATGTCACTGCCTCTCAACACTGGGGAGAGGGAGAGCTCTCTGTTCCCTAGCAGTCTCCTCTTTGCTACATCTGATGATTCTAAATCCTTGCCGAGGGGATGATCTCTGTCTACTTCAAAACAAGAGAACAAATCTAAACCCCTCTACCCTGGGAGTCCCACAAGGCAGATCTGACAGCCTCTTTGTGGGTTATGGTCTACTGCAGTTTGCTGGGGGAAATTTTGGGGGTCGAGCCCTTACAAATTCAGTAAACCAGCACCTCCTTAAGGAGTGGTTTGATTTTCCACAATGGGTATTCACTCTTAGACTAGGAAGAGGAGTAAATCTCTATGGTATTCGGTAGGCTGAGGCTTGTCCCTCCAATCACTTGGGGAGGTGTGATCAACCGTCTCTGTCTGTTACACCGGATCGAGGTTAAGAGGTGTCTAGGTCTTCACATGAAGGGAAGGATGTTCCTTTTCCTCCCTCTGTATATTAAATTACTGAGCTCCACTATATTGGTGGTCGGCCAAGGGCGGGTGCAGAGAGAAATACATCAAAGCCTCTCGTCCTAAGCTAAGAGGTGCGTCAAGGCGGATCTGTGTGCGCCTTAGCGCGCGCAGAGGTCTGCGCCTGTCAGCCTCCTGGAGAAGAGACACGAGTGGGGTCGACATCACCACACCTTCGGACAGAGCGGGGGGGCGGCTACACCCGGAGAGTGCGTAATGGAGCCTATCATGAAGGGAGGTGGTCACTCGACGCTTCTCCACACAAGCGGGGGTCTAAGACTCTACACTGTGTATCGGGTCTACAGCTGTCTAAATGGGGTGGGGCCATGCCCCTCTACCCCGAAAGATTGCATTTGGGCGCACGTCCGCGTGCGCAACGGCCCCTGCCCTTCATCTATGCCCTTTCCCCTGGAAGGGAGCTGGCTCTTTACCTCTCTATTCCTGAGTGCAGTGCACCTCTTGTTTCACCTTGAATAGACGACCCTCCCCGCGCGGCCGGCTGGCTCAGCGATCACCGCTAAAAAAGAGTCATCTCTTACCTCCACTTCCGGCGGGGATCTCAAAGGAGAAAACAGCTACACCGGACTCTTGGCCCGGAAGCAAGCGCTCCCGCCGCTGGGTTCCGACTTCCGGATCCCAGCCTCCCAAGGGCAATTCCGCCCGCCTTGCGCTACTGGAGGTGGAGCTTGGGATTGACATCTCGCGCCCGCCTGTCCCTTCCCAGCAGCCGCGATGACCCCGCCTTCCCGGTCCAGGAGGGAGGAGAGAGATGGGGATGCGAGAAGTGTTAACTGCGTTTTGACTGGTGTGGTCATATAACCTATTGTAAACCAGAATTTTCTCTGCTGTCCTCTGTTTAGGCCTAAATACGCGTGTTCCCGACATTTTAACACCAGGCGACAACCATGACCGCATCAGACAAGAATGGGGATCAGTGCCTTTGTCTACATTGGAAGATGGCGACGCACAGGGTGTGAGAAAATGGCCGCCTGAGTCACATGTTTTGCCGAGTATTCCTCATCTGAAGTGAGTGAGTTAGCTGTTCCCAGCAACCTTCCCGGCTTCCACGGCCCCAGACAAACCAGTAGACAGCCACCTCCTGCTCTTCTGCAGTATCTAAGATCCGTGGCCAGGACCAGGAGCTGAACACCTGGAAGCGTCTCCCACCCATTTGCACTCTCCCCCTCCTCCTCGCTCCTTCTCTTAGGACCCGGAGGAGTGTCTGCAGAAGGGAATGAATTTTGTATCTCCGGAGCGGAAGCAAGTAAGGGTTTCTTCCAACTGTCTGAAGGAGTTACTGACCTGGCTGTAGAATGAGGTCTCCCCCTAAAAACCATAAATATAAGGCTGAAAATGTTTTGCTGACAATTTAATTCCAGCTCCTCCTTTATCTCTAGCCTAAACTTTGGGGTGGGGCCGAGCCCCTCTAACACCAAGGTTTGTGCCCCCACAGCCATCAAATCCAGGCAGAAAATGACACCCTCTGCCTAGTTATATGCCTTATGTACACAGGACTCACTGCCCCAGCATCGATGGAAGGCTTCTAATATTTCACCATAGACAACACACAAAATTCCATGGACCCCAAACTAGCCCAGGTCCCCTTCATTTTTACCCTGGGGTTAGCAAGCCTTCTGTTTCTTTAATATCTTACCCTTGTCACTTCTAAGGATTTTCCCAACACACTTAGAAATGCAAGGCACTTTGTTGCACTTAATACTGGAACCATTTACATAGCTGAATCTCCGCAGGAGAGTGAAATCCTTAAGACTAAGGGCTATACATCTTCGAGCCCTCAACAAGACCCAGCACAAGACTGGTACGAGGCAGACTTAAGCAAATGTTTGCTAAATGGGTGAAATTATAGGCCTACACCACAAACCAATAGGAAAATTGATATTTTGGTGAATAGCATTGAGAAATTTGGCTCACCATAAGGAGAAAAATGAAACTGGATCCCTACTTATTTTCAAATAAGAGGGTTGAGAATATTTTTGTAACCTAGGACAGGTACGGATTTTTAAACAAAAGTTTCAAATGAACAAACTATAAGGAAAAAATTGTACTGAAATTTTTCATAGAAGTGAAAATTGGTTTTATTACTTTGGAAAACAATTAGAAAGTATCCAGAATAGTTGAAGATAGTCCTAGGACCCAGCAATTCTACTGTCATAGATTAAATGTATATATGTGTGTATGTGTGTATATCCATCCCCTAGACTTTTAAGTCCTAGAGAAATTCTTATACGTATGCACAAAGGGACATGTGCAAGAATATTCATTGCAGAACTGTTTGTAATAGAGAAAAAAGTCTGAACAATCTAAAAGTTCACCAACGGGAGAATTAATAAATAAATAGTGGTATAGCCCCATAAGGGAATGTTATGCGGCAGTGAAAAATGAGACAGTTGCATATATCAATACAGATAAATTTTAAAATCACAATGCTGAGATAAAATACAAGTTGTAAAAGGATACATGAAGTATTTTTTAATATTTTATTTATTTATTTTTAGAAAGAGGGGAAGAGAAGGAGAAAGAGGAAGAGAAATATCAATATGTGGTTGCCTCTCATGTGCCCCCTACTGGGGGCCTGACCTGGCCTGCAACCCAGGCCTGTGCCCTGACTGGGAATCAAACCAATGACCCTTTGGTTCACAGGCTGGCACTCAATCCACTGAGCCACACCAGGCAGGGCTACATGAAGTGTTAAACCATTTACTCAAACAGATTTTTTTAAATCTAGAAAACAATGTACGATGTTGTTTTAGATTATATAAATATATAAACAATCTTTTTAAAACGAAGTATCAATAAATACCAAATGCAGAATGGTGATTACCTCTGGGGAAGAAAATGAACAGAATGAGAGAGGGACACGGAAGGGACTTTAACTGTTTGTCTAATAGTTTATGTAGGTAGTAGGTACACAGGTGTGTGTTATATTATTCTCTATGCTTGCTTGCATGCCTAAAAGATTTCATAATTTTTTTAGGAAGACTACAAGGATCTACAACGAAATTAATAGTGGCTAAATCTAAATCATTGGTTCTCAAACTTTGGTCAGTAGCAGAATCACTGGAAGGGCTTGTTTAAAAAAAAGAATGCTTGCCCTTTCTGGTGTGGCTCTGTTGGAGAGTCATCCTGCAACCAAAAGGTTGCAGATTTGATTCCCCATCTGGCAGCACATGACCCCAGGACCAGGTACCCATGGGAGGCAGCTGATTGATACTCCTCTATTGCATCGATGTTTCTCTCTTTCTAAAAGCAATGCTAAAATGTCCTCAGATGAGGATAAATTTTTTTAAAATAAGAATTTCTGGGCCGCATGCCCAGAGGTGTGTAAGTCTGGTATAGGGCCCAAGAATTTGCATTTGTAACAAGTTCCCAAGTGATGGTGATGGTGGTGAAGCTGCTGTTGCTAGTCCAGGTGCCACATTTTTAGAAATATTGACAGAAAATGAGAATGTCAGTAAATTTAGTGTTGTTTTCATTTGTGTGTTTTTTAAAGATTTTATTTACCCATTTTTAGAGAGAGGAGAAGAAACAGAGAAAGAGAGGGGGAGAAACATCAACATGTGGTTGCCTCTCGTGCGCCCCCTACCAGGGACCTGGCTCACAACCCAGGCATGTGCCCTGACTGGGAATTGAACCGGTGACCATTTGGTTCACAGGTCGGCACTCAATCACTGAGCAACACCAGCCAGAGCTGCTGTGTTTTCACATATTCGATGAATAGCTATTACTTTAGGGAGGTTTTTCTATTTTTTGAACTCACTTTCAGCTCTTCCCATTCTTATTTCCCTCATGTTTTTACACAAATGGTGAGATACTACACATACTGTTACACATGTTGCTTTTTTCACTTAATAATACTTCTTGGAGATCTTTTCATATCAGAGCATTAGAGAGCTTCCAGTACATATAGAAAGTCATTGTATGAAAGTGGGTGGGGTACTTCCTCAAAATGTTACATTATGTGGATGTACAATATTTTATTTAATGACTGCAGTCCCCTATTGATGAATGCTTGGGTGCATTAGACATTTCATACAGACATATTTCTGTAGGATAACTTCCAACAATTACATTTGTACCTTTGGCGGATATTGCCAAAAATTTCCTACCATTGGTGTACCATTTTGCACTCACCATCCATGTATGAGGTTATTTGTTTTACCAAAGCCTCACCAACAAAGTGTATTATTAAAGACTTCTTCTATTTTTCTGTCAGATTGTTGGCCTTTCTTTGATTTCTAGAATCTTGTTATATAATTACAATGCTTACTACCTGCAATATGAATGTTAAACTGAATGATATCACTTGTCAGTATTTTCTCCCAGTTTGTCATTCTTTTTCTTTGCTAATGAATTTTTCCAAGCAAATTTTTATTTTTATGTAAAAAATTATCTGTGTTTTCTTTTATGAATTCTTGATTTTGAGGAGATAGTTTTGGGATGCATTGCATTAATGACCCCAATTTGTCATGCGTCTCTGTATCCACACCCTTTGGTAATTCCCTCCCATACTAACCCTTGAGTTTGAACATATAACTTGCTATAACAAACAAAATAATATCAAACTTGATAGACGCAGAGACTTGAAAAAACTCTTGTATATTCTGCTTCCTCTCTTGGACCCTTGCTACTGCTATGAGAACATATGCAGGCTAGACTGCTGGAGGGATGTGAGACAAATGTATGAATGAGCCTGGTCCTCCCAGCCAAGTCACCAACTCAGGATATAGCCCACTTGAGATCAACAGAGCCAGATCCAGATTGTAAAACCTCCCAAGTGACCCATGGACTCTTAAGTTTTGGTACATAAATGTTCATTTTTGGTTGTTTACACAGCATATTGTGGCAATAGTCCTCCATCGCTATTCTTCCTTTTCAGAGATATCCTGGCTGTGCTTGCTTGTTATTTTTCCACTCAAAATTGAATTCAGCTTGTCTAGTTTCAAGGGAAAATTATATCTTAATGAACTTATATTAAACTTACAAATTATTTTGATATCTTCATAACTTTGAATCTTCCTATTTAAGAATGTGGGATACCTTTACATTTGTTCCTCCAGAGTTTTATAAATGGTTTCTCATAAAGATTTTGGACATTTCGCCTGGCTGATGTGGCTCAGTGGATTGAGTGCTGGCCTGCAAACCAAAGGGTCACTGGTTCAAATCCCAGTCAGGGCACATGCCTGGGTTGCAGGCCAGGTCCCCAGTAGGGGGCACTCAAGGTAACCACACACTGATGTTTCTCTCCCTCTCTATCTCCCTCCATTCCCCTCTCTAAAAATAAATAAATAAAATCTTTAAAAAAAGATTTTGGACATTTCTTTTTAAGTTTGTTTCTAAGTATTTGCTATACACTGAATATTTGTATACCCCCAAAATTTATATTTTGAAACCTAATCCCCAATGTGATGGTAATAGGAGGTGGGACCTTTGTGAGGTGATTAGGTCATGAGGGTGGAGCCCTCATGAATAGGATTAGTGTCCTTAGAAAAGATGTCCCCAAGAGCTCTCTTGACCCTTCCACCATGTGAGGATACAACTAGAAGAAGGCAGTCTGTGAATCAGGAAGCAGGCTCTCAGCAGACATTGAACCTGCCCATGCCTTGATCTTGGACTTCCCAGCCTCTAGAACTGAGAAATAAATATCTGTTGTTTATAAACCACTCAGTCTGGTTTTCTGTTACAGCAGCCCCAATGGACTAAGATAGTATTTTATCTTATTTGTTGCTCTAATAAATAGAGTTTTCTCTTCCATGAGTTCTATCCTTCTACCTTACTGAATTACCTTGTTTGTAGTAATTCTTCAATTAGTTTGCTTGGGTTTTCTGGCTATACAATCTTATCTATGAATAATGATAGCTTTACCTCATTCATTCTAATGGTATACTTCTAATTTCTTTGTTTTTTCTAATTACAATGCTTACTGCCTCCAATAGGAATGTTAAACTGTAGTGGAGAGGGTATATACCCATGCCTGGTGTCTGATGTATATGAACGCTTCTAGTGTTTCCTGGTTAAGTGAAATGATGGATAGCTGGATTTGGGGACACGTAAAAACTTGCACACACAGACATAATTATATCAAGGGAAAAACTATATGTTCCTCTTCTATTGAACGTTTCGAAGATTTATTTACTTATTTAATTTTTAGAGAGAGGGGAAGGGAGGAGGAAAGAGAAGGACAGAAACATGGATTAGCTGCCTCTTGCATGCATCCAGACCAGCACCAAAACTGCAGCTCAGGCATGTGCCCTGACCAGAAATCAAACTGGCAACTTTCTGCCCTGCAGTTCAATGCCCAACCAACTGACCCACACCAGTCAGGGCAATTGCACATTTTTAAATAAAGAATGGGTGTTGAATTTTTGTCAAATGATTCTTTTGCATCTCTGAAAATAAGATTTTTCTCCTTAGATTTAAAGTGTTGGACATTATTGCCCTGGCTGGTATGGCTCTGTGGATTGAGCACAGGCCTGTGAACCAAAGGGTCGCTGGTTTGGTTCCCGGTGCGGGCACGTACCCGGGTTGCAGGCCAGGTCTTCAAGTGGGGGGTATGCAACAGGCAACCACACATTGATGTTTCTCTCCCTCTCTTTCTCCTTCCCTTCCCCTGTCTCTAAAGATAAATAAATAAAATATTTTTAAAATGTTAGACATTATTAATGAATTTCCTAATATTGAATGATTCTTTTGGGGGGATTTACTTATTTATTTTTCAATTACAGTTGACATTAAATATTAGTTTATACTAGTTTCTTTTTAATTTTATTTATTTATATTTACAGAGGGGGAAGAGGGAGGGAGATAGAGAGGGAGAGAAACAACGGTGTGTGGTTGCCTCTTGAGCACCACCTACCCAGGACCTGGCCTGCAACCCAGGTGTGTGCCCTGACTGGGAATTGAACGGGCGACCTTTTGGTTTACAGTCCTGCACTCAATCCACTGAGCCACACCAGCCAGGGTGATATATTAGTCTCAATATGGAATGCTTCTTGCATTCTTGGAATTAACCCCACACAGTCATGGATTTTGTTTGCTAATATTTTATGGAGGATTTTGTATTAATACTCATAAGTGAAGATTGCTCTATCATTTTCTCATGGAATCTTTGTCAGATTTTGGTATCAATGTTATTTCATAAAAAATTTGGAAGTGTTCCTTCTTTAGGCTTAGGAAAATAAGAGTAGCATTCAGATTATCTGCTTTTCAGCATTAATAGACCTCTCCTGTAAGAGCATCATGGTCTGGTACTTTTGGGGGAAGGTAACTCTTTAGAACTATCTCTATTTCTTCCTTGGAAATTGGTCTATATGAACTTCTCTCTTTTAGAATCACTTTTGGCCCTGGCCAGGTTGTCCAGTTGGTTAGAGCATCATCTGGACACACAAAGGCTGTGGGTTAGATCCCCCTCCCAGGCAAGGCACATACAAGAATCAGCCAATGAATGCATAAATAAGTGCAACAACACAGTGTTCTCTCTTGGCCTCTGTCTCTCCCCCTCCTTCCCTCCCTCTCTCTCTAAAATCAATAAACATAACCTTGTGTGAGGACTTTTTAAGCAAATAAAATTTTTTGAAAAGATTTGGTTTTGGTGTATTTTCCTAGGATGTTTTCCATTTCTTCTAGGTCTTTAAAACAATTTGTATAGAGTTGTATGAGGAAGTCTTTTATGCTATTTAAAATGTCCTCATACTATAGCTGTATCCAACTTTTCATTTTCAAATTTGTATAGTTGTGCTTTTTCCTTTTCTTGATTATGGTATTTAATGGCATATATATATATATATATATATATATATATATATATCTTTTTTACAGAATTGGCTTATCTATTCTGCTGTTATGTTTTCTAACTCCTTTTTTTGAACTTTTCTCTTTATTAATTCTTTCCTTCTATTCCCCTTAAATTTATTTTGTTTTTCTTTATCTAACTTTTTGAGTCAGATGCTTGCTTTTTCTTTTTCCCTCATTTTTAATGTAAGTATTTTAAGACTGTGGACTTTCCTCTGACCACTACTTTATCTGTATCCACAGATTGATATCTAGAAATTATTAATTATTATTATCATTATTTATTATCATTATTGTCTAGAAATTCAGCAACTTTGGTTTGAGTTTCCCTTTTGACCCAAGAGTTGTTTGATAGAGTTTTGAACATGTTCAGATGGAAGATCCATTTTACATTAATTTCTAGTTTTATCCACTTGCCATCAGAAAACATTGTATTAGTTCCACTTTTGAAATTTATTGAGATTTACTTCTTAATATTGATTTTGTTATTTAGGTTTTCTACATTCTCATTGATTTGTTCTTGTTGTTGTTGATTTGACCTGTCCTGGAATGAGAAAGATGAGTTAAATTTCTCCTGCTTTTAGTGTATTTCAATCCATTCTCTATTTCTCCTTGTACCTTTTAACATTTCAGCTTTGTAAGACTGCTGTTATTTAGTACAAAAAAAGGCATTACTCTATATTCTCGTTGTGAATCATGGCCTTTTTGCCTCAATTAATGCTTTTTTAATAATCTTTTTATTTTAGAATAATTTTAGATTTACAGAACAGTTGCAAAGATGCCCATCACCTCGTCGCCCATCATGTAAATGTGTAACTTCATTTTCAAAACTAAGAGATTAGGCCCTGGCTGGTGTGGCCCAGCGGATTGAGCAATGGCCTGTGAACCAAAGGGTCACTGGTGCAATTCCCAGTCAGGGCACATGCCTTGGTTGCAGGCCTGGTCCCCAGTAGTGGGTGTTCAAGAGGCAACCACACACTGATGTTTCCCTGTCTTTCTCCCTCCCTTCCTCTCTCTCTAAAAATAAATAAGTAAAATATTTTTTTAAAAACCTAACAGGTTAACATTGGTACATTGCTATTAACTAAACACCAAACTTTATTCAGATTTTAGCTTGCTTTTTTCTGTTTCAAGATCCAACCCAGGATACCACATTGCATTTAGTCATCATATCTACTCCAGTCTGTGACAGTTCCTCAGTCTTTCCTTGTTTATAAGGATCTTGACAGTTAACTAATGCCTTTCATTCTGAGGTTTCAACTTGTCTGATCATTAAGACTGCAACCCTTGCTTTATTTATTGGCATTTGACTAGTATACCTTTGCCCTTTCTTATATTTTTAATATTTCTGAATAGATTCGTTTTAGCTGACTCTCTTTAATACAGCAGTTGGGTTTTACTCAATGATCCAATGGAAAATATTTTTAACTATTTATACTTATTAATACAAAAGATGTATTGGTGTTAATATAGTCATATTATTTTAAGTATTTTTCTTTTTTAGTTATATGTTTACATATTAAAATCATTTACCATGCAATCTGTTCTGTTTGTTTTTAGTTATCCTAATATTTCTAAAGAAAAGTTTTTATTTTGGTCTAGTGATTAATTTTAGGTATCTTATTTTTTATTACTTTTTTCCTAGTTGTTTATTGCTAATGTAAAGAAATATGGTTGATGCACTGGCCAGGTTGCTCACTTGGTTAGAACACCATCATGATACACCAAGGTTGTGAGTTCAGTTGCCAGTCAGGGCACATAACAAGAAACATACAAGAATCAACCAATGAATGCATAAATAAGTGGAGCAATGATTCAATATCTCTCTCTCTCTCTCTCTCAAAAAAAAAATTTTTTTTAAAAGAAGAAATGCTGTTGATTCTTATAAGTTGATTTTGTACCTGGCAACCTTGCTGCACTCTTTAATTCTAATAGTGTCTGTTGAATCTGTTGGTTTTTTCTCTTCTCTTCTAATCCTTATACCCCTCATTTCTTTTTCCCTCTTTATAGTATTGGCCAAGACTTTCAGTTCTATGTTAAACAGTGGTTGGTGAGAGTAAATATCTAGTTTCATTCTCAATCTTCAAGGAAATTTTCTTAAGTTTTCTTATTTAGTGTAAAATATGCTGTAAAGTTTGGCCATGTAAACTTCACCAAGTTAAGAAATTTGCCCTCTGTTCCTAGTTCACTAAGAGCTTTTATCCTAAATAGGCATGTAATGTACTTTTCCTACATTAATTGAAGTAATCATATGATTATTCTCCTTTAGTCTATTAAGGTAACTTACATTGATAGATTCTTCTGAGGCTGAACAAATTATCCTTGCATTCTTGGAATAAACTTCATTTGATCATGATATATTTTTAACACACTGTTAGATTTGATTATCTAATATTTCATTTGAGATTTGTGTGTCTATATTAGTAAATGAAATAAGCCTATAATTTTCTTTTCTTTCATTGTCCTGATCTGATTTTAGAGTCAAGATTTCAAGAGTATACTAGACTAATGAGCTGGACAGCTTTCCTTCCTTTTCCATTTTCTGCAATAACTTATATAAGAAAAGTAACTGTTCCTTGAGAGTCTGGCAAAATATACCTGTAAACCCATCTGGGCCTGGATTTGGGGGAAAACAAGGTCCTTGCCTACTATCTCAATTTCATTAATATTTAGTATTATATTCAAGTTCTCTACTTCTTCCTCCACCATTTTTTAAATTTTTAAAAAATATTTCTAGAAAGGAGGGAAGGGAGGAAGAAAGGGAGAGAAACATCTATATAAGAGAGAAACATATCAGTTGCCTCTCGCACCCCCCCCCCAACCAGGGACCTGGCCTGTAACTCAGGCATGTGCTTTGCAGGACAACATTCAACCAACCGAGCCATACCAGCCAGGGCCTTCCTACACCATTTTTCTCATTTTATATTTTTTCAGAAAAAAATATACCTGGGTTTTACAATTATTTCAGTCCAGTTCCTAACAGTCAAGTTTCTAGCTTGAGTATCTGGTTGTGCCTTAACAAAGAGAGGGTGCCAAAGGACGGCATGTCTGTCATTTGGGAGCCAGAGGGAGATTGACTGCTTTTGCACTTCCAGCAAAGCAATGGCTATGAGTGGTTCTCTGTTGCTTTGGATATTTGTGATTGTATATGAATGTTCACACTTCTGTAAATGTGTGTTTATACATAATTCTCTGGTATGTTCCTGTTTATATAAAAATATCAGAATGAAAAAGAAAAGTTTTTCAAAGGGAAATCAGCTGGATGATTGTCTGTGTAGCTATTTTTCTAATCTGTTTGCCTGGGTCCCTGAGCTATAAGGGGGTAATTCCATGGGTCTCTCAATGTCCCTGTGGACGTCTGCATCTCCACCATTGGGCGATTCATTCTGTGTGCTTTTTCATGTCTTGGAGTATCTGCAACTGTGAGGGTTTGGGATTCTTTGTGTATCCATATATCTCTGTACATGTTTGCATCTTTAAAGGCAGAGGATTCTGTATGCATCTCTGTGTTTCACTGTAGAAATATATGCATAGACTGCACATGCTACGTGGCAAGTTCAGACTTTCCAAGTCTGGAATAAGCATTACAACAGGAAATGCTCTGGATTCCAGCTTCCGGATGGAATTTCACTCAGAAAAATACCCCTTCCTGGTCCTCCCAATAACTGCAGCATTCTTTGTCTTTCTTCAAGAGGCTGAATTGAAGGGGTTTATGCTAACCTTGACCTCAGAGACCACGTCTTTCAGGAGGATTTGGCAGAGCCATGAAATTCCACACCCTGCCACTCACTTCTTGCCAGGCCCACTTCTTTCTCCTAAACCTTTTTATAGCTCCACATTATCTACCAGACCAATTCCAATCTAAATTGTCCAGAGAGGCCAGAGGAAGACACAGAGATGAGGACAAAGAAACAGATTAAGGCTTTTTTTTTTTAAGGAAATAGATAAATAAAGATAGATATAGGAACAGATATATTTCCTTATAACAGATAGAGAAATGAGAACAAAGACACAGACACCAAGAAATAGGGCCTGAAAGGTGGGAGCAGACAGTCAGAAATGGGGATAAACAAAGAAACATGAAGACAGAATGATATACAGAAAGATGGAGTGAACTGTGCAGAGAAAGAGGTACTAACAGAAATAAGGCAAGAAGGTGCAGAGGAAGAAGAGAAGAGATGGGACAGAGACAGAGATGATAACAGCCAGATAGAGTGGGAGTGACTGGGATTAGATAAAGATAGAAAAGAGGGTGATGAAGATTAGGAGGCAGAGGTTAATGATATAGAAACTAACACTTTTTAGCATTTATGTCTGAGGCATGGTTTTACAAGCTGTACATGTGTTAGCTCATGCAATGCTCATAGTCATACTGTGACACAAATACTGTTATCCCTATTTTACAGGTGAGGACACTGAGGCACAGCAAATCAGTGGCACAACTAGGATTGGCATCCAAACCATCTAGCACAAGCAACCATACTCTTGAGTACATAGTCAGTGACAGAGATAGAGACAGAAGGATAGGGAGCTGGGGACAAGATAGCAAACAGATGAAACACAGGGAGGGATAGAGAGAGAGAGACCAGAAACGCACTTGAGGAAAGCAACCCAACAAGATAGTAACAGAGAGAGAAAAGGGGTGATAGAAAAAACGAGAATCAATTTTTAGGGAAAGGGGAGCAAGAAGACCAACAAGGGGGAGGGGTGTGCGCACGCAAGAGAGAAAAAATTAAATATTGGAGGGTGGTGAAGACAGAGATTAGAACAGAAAGGTGAGAATGGAGAAAGGTAGGTGGGGAACGGAGACAGATGAATGCAGCAACACAAATAGATAGGACTCGAGAACAGCCAGAGATAAAATAAATAGGGAGAGAATGATGGAGACAGAAAGGCAGACAGAAAAGAGGCCAAGAAGCCAAAAGAAATTGAAAGAGAAACAGAAAAGACAAATTCGGGAACACAAATTCAGAAGCAGATGAGGAAATGTATTATATATGTGAGGATGGAGACACAAACCAAATGACAACCACAAGTTACATGGAGACAAGGTGATCCCCCAATGTAGGCAACATAGTGAGAGTGAAAGCAAGAAGGGGAGAGAGATGGAAAGATAATATTAGAGACAGGAAAGAGAAACAGCCAGAGATACAAACAGACAAGAGAAAGCAAAATAGAGACAGAGATGGATGGATATTTGAGAGGTGGTGACAGTGATGGTGAACTGGGGGGAAGAGAGTAAAAAATAAAAAGAAATAAAAACAAATGATGAAGTCATTTTGATATATCAGGGCTGCACTCTTCTGTATAGTGCCTGCTAGACCATGAGCTAAGGAAGCAGGGTCTGGACCTTTGTCATTCACTACTGTATCCTACACTGGTAACACCATCTCAGTCACATGGAGGGCTAGTTTTTATTAAACATTAGGTACCAGGGACTGCATGCATTACATGGATTATATCATTGAAACCTCACATCTCTGATCTAGTAGGTATTATTAGTATCATCCCCAGTTTACAGATGGAAAAACTGAGACTCCAAGTGATGAGAAACTTGCTGAAGGTCACACAGAAGAGCTAGGAGTGAAGCCCTAGCTTGGACCAATGGTGAGAGTACCGATATATCATGAACTGAGGATCGGGCTAAATCCTACTGTTTGTGCACCCAAGGTGCAAAATACCAAATTCCAGTCTGCCTGACTCCCAGGCCAAGGTAAGTGTGTCCTGACTCCTTACCCTGGAGCTTCCTCCTTGTGGTGAAGGAGTCTGACCTAGCTTGCTCAGAGAGAAAGGGAAAAGTCCACTGGGTGGCAGGAATAAAGACCTGTGGGAGGATCTCTGCTTGAGAAAATCAGAGAATGCTTTCTGCCAGAGGAGGTAGTTCTAAGAGGCCAGAGGAAGATTTTTGTAGACGTCAATGAAATTTCAGGGCCCCTCATTTGCACAGGTCCCTTCCAAGCCCCTGGGTAATGAACAGTGAAAGATCAAAGAGTACTGAAGATTTGTCACTGTACAAGAAAATTGAACTGCCCTGAAATTTAACAGCTCCTATATGAAAGGAACTAAACATTTTCCCAAATTTGACAACAGTCCTAAAAATACGTTAGTGTGAGCTGAAACTTTATTCTAAACTATCAGTAGTGAAAAACAAATTTCTATCAACCATGCTGTGAAGAAAGACTGATTACTATTTCTGTTCTCTCTATTGAAAATGACCTTACCTCATGCTTCAATGACAAAATAGAAGCCCCCAGACATAGAATTGTTACAGGGCCCTCATCTTCCCCCCACTGGATCTCTAAACCTCCCAGTGTCTCATTCATCCTTGCCTCTTTTCTTCCTGTTACAATGAAGGGCCCGAGAACCCCACCTCCTCTCTCAGGCCTCCAGATCCGAGCCCCTCCTTTCCCTGAATTATTCCCTTTTTTTCCTGTGTCTTCATCCTCTCCATCTCTACTGGATCATTCCCAGCAGCAAACAAGCATAGTTTAGTATCTCCCATCTTTAAAAAAATTATTCTTTGACCATCCTCCTACCATCACATTATGTCTCTGGGCAGTGTGCCCATTCACAACCAGCTTTCTCAAGGGCATTGCCTACACACCTAGCTGTACTTCAGTGGGGTGGAGGGAGTTGTTCTACTCTGACTTCAGAGATGGTCTTGTAATAAGGTACTCCTACCAGCACTCTATCCATTTATTCCTATTTTTCTTTTAATTTTTTAATTTTAATCCTCACCCAAGGATATATTTATTGATTATAGAGAGAGGGGAACGGAAAGAGAGAATGAGATGGAGAGAGAGAAACATCAATGTGAGAAACACTAATCAGTTGCCTCGTACGCACCCCCAACAAAAGCTCCAACCTGCAACCTAGGTATGTACTCTGACGGAGTATTGAACTGTGACTTTTTGGTGCACAGGATGATGCTCTAACCCACTGAACCACCCAGCCAGGACTATTCTATTCCTGTTTTTTAAATTAACTTTATTTCTTTTTTAAGATATACATTATAAACTTTAGAATACACATGTATGTAACAGTTTGAGTAAATAATAAAACAATAACCTGTATACCCATCACCCAGTTGCAAAAAATGATCATTTTTGAATGACAAAACCTTCTGTGTAGCCAGCCCTCCCCAGTCACATCTCCTTCCTGCCCCTGAAGTAACCAGTCCTGATTTTTTTATTTTTTATTCCTTGCTCTTCTCCATGATTTTACAACATATGAATGCATCCGTATATTGTGTAATTTTACACAATTTCCACTTTTATATAAACATTATTTATGACTTTTTTGCATCAATGTTAGGTTTCATGTGTTTCATCCATGTTGATACATGTAGCTAGACTTCATTCATTTGTTATTTCCATGTAGTATTTTATATATGTCTCAATTTATTCATCCCATACTCTTGTTTCCATTTCTCATAGTTAAAAACAGGCTTTGGTGAACATTCTTGTGGTGTCTCCCAGTATAGATATGCAAGGATTTCTCTAGGGAAGTAATTCTCGGACTCTCTAGTCTCAGGACTTATTTAAGGATATTCTTAAAAAATCATTGCAGACCCCAAGGAGCTTTGGTCTTTGTGGATTATATCAATTGATAACTTGCTGTATTACAAATGAAACTGAGAAAGCTTAAGTATATTAAGTTTTAAATAACTATAAAAACCTATTACATTTAACACAAATAACATTTTTATGAAAAATAACTATTTTCCAAAATGAAAATAATTTAGTGAGAAAAGTGGCAGTGTTTTACATTTTTGCAAATCTTTTTACTGTATGGCTTAATAGAAGACAGCTGGATTCTCATATCTGCTTCTGCATTCAATCTACTGTGATATCACTGGTGATGTAGCCTCTGGAAAACTCCAGTCTACATTCTAGAGAGAATGCGAGTAAACGAAGCAAATGACATCTTACTAGTATTATTGTTTTGGCTGCCCACCCTGCCACCCCTACCATGCCCCTGGGATCACCAGACCACATTGTTGAGAACCACTGCTCTGGGATATATCCCTATAACTGCTGGGTCATAGAATATGTGCATCATTTAGCTTTACTAGAAAATGTCCAACTTTTTCTAGAGTAGTTGTATCAATTTACACTCTCATCAATGGTATATATGTTCACTCTTTTTTAAAAAAGATTTTATTTATTCATTTTTAGAGGGGAAGGAAGGGGAAAGAGAGGGAGAGAAACATCAGTGTGTGGTTGCCTGTCACATGCCCCCTTACTGGGGATCTGGCCTGCAACCCAGGCATGTGCCCTGACTGGGAATCGAACCAGCAACCCCTTGCTTCACAGGACGGCACTCAGTCCACTGAGCCACACCAGCCAGGGCTATATGTTCACTCTTCATTCATTCTGGTGTTTACCCTCACCACTCCTCCAAAACGACTTCTATCAGGGGTCCATATCCAAAGGACCCTTTTTAATCCTCATCTTGTTGACTTCTCAACACTCTTGAAACATCACCAACACATCCCCCAGTATGTCCTTATCTCTTTACCTCTTTCTCAGTCTCTTTTCCACCTCCTGCTTCTTCATCCAACCTCTAACATTTGATTTCCTTGGAGCTCAGTTAAAGGTTCTCTTCTTTTCTCTTCTGTTTCAGACTAACCTCTTCTTTCATCTCTATATAGACAGCTCTCATTTATATCTGAAACCCTGACCTCTCCCCTGGGATATACTGCTACTGACTTGACTTCTCCACTTGGTTATCTCAATGGCATGTAGAACTAAACAATTGCTCTTCTCTGAAAAACTCATACCTCTTTCTGTCTTCCTCATCTCAGTGAATGACGTGGCTCCACACAACCAGAATTCTGGGTGGCATCCTTGATTTCTCCCTTTCCCTCCCACCCCCAAGCCACCACACTAAGCCCTTTCAATTCTAAATATCTCCCAAATCTATTTACCTCTCTCCATCCCCACCACCACCAACAACCACCTTAGTCCACTTTCCATCATCTGATGGCAGCAGGCTCCTAATCTTGTCCACCTCCAGTGCAGTCCATGGCAGCCAAAGTAATCTTTTTAAAACATTAACTATATCATGCCAATCCCAAGCTTAAAACCATGCAATGTAGTATATTCAACATTTATCTATAAAAGAGATACTGTTACCCTGGCCACTGTGGCTCAGCTGGGTGGGCATCCTCCCCCAAGGTGGAAGGTTGCCAGTTTCATTCCTGGTCAGGGCACATGCCTGGGTTGCAGGTTAGTCCCAGTTCGGGCAGGTACAAGAAGCAGCCCATCAATGTTTCTCTCTCACGTCCATGTTTCTCTCCCTTTCTTCCCCTCTCTCTAAAAATAAATAAATAAATAAATAAATAAATAAATAAATAAATAAAATATTTTTAAAAAGAGAGAGGTACTATTTCATCATGATTCAGTTCATCTGTGATACAAACTAAAACAAAGCTTTCATGAAACATACTCTTGCTACTGAGCCTAGTATACATTATTATGTTTTCTATTCTTTTCTCAAATCAATTTAAGTATCTCCTGCAATTTCACCCACATCAGATAACAGAGTGGTGATGGCCAGAGGGAAGGGGGGCCAGGGCTGGGTGGAGGTGGGCAAAGGGGGAAGAAGTGGGGACAACTGTAATAGTGTCAACAATAAAAATAAAGAAAAAATACTTGTAAATTAACTTACTGGAGAAAAGCACATGTATATATATGTATACACACACACTTATACACATATATTTGTATATTTAATTCCTGACTGAAATCTTTTTCTCCTTCTAAATTCAAAAGTGCCCTAGAAATAAATACTCCATTTTGTGAATGAGAAATAAGTAAATAAATAGTAAAAGCATTGCTTCAATACCTTGTTTTTGCTTATAGAATAAGACCTATTCTTTTTACCATGCCAATAAAGCCCTACATAATCTGGCTCCTGCCTACCTCTTCGACCTCATTTCCCACCCCTCAGTTCACTACGCTCTAGCCACACCAGCCTTCCTACTGCTCCTAAGTATACCATTTCCCTTTTCCCCCAGCTTCTTCCCAGTTGTTGTGTCCTCTGCCTGAAACATTTTTGCCTCCACTCATCATCTGCTCTTGCTCCTTCATGTCTCAGCTCAAATATCAGAGCTTGTCTGACCACTCAAGATAAATTGCCCCCACCCATTATTGTCTTTCCTATCACCCTGTTCTATCCCTTTATGGCCTTATCATAATTTGTAATTATGCATGTTTATGTGTTGTAATTATGTCTGTTTACTTCTATGGTCCCTCCAGCACCAGAGTATAAAATGTGAGGGCCAAGTTTGCTCACCACAATCTTGTTCATGTCTCTCTTATTCACTACTGTGTAACTAGTGCTTCATATAGTTCCTGGCCCATAGTGTGTGCTCAAAAGACATTCATAACATCAGTGGAGATCTGAAGAACAAATGAAGTCGAGTTGGGGAGATGTGGAGACAGTTTCATGCAGAGGCAACAGCATATGCAAAGGCTAGAGAGCCTAAGGAATGGTCTAAGAATTTCAGCTTTCATGCCCTGGCTGGTGTAGCTCAGTGGATTGAGCACTGGCCTGCGAACCAAAGGATATCGTGGTTCGATTCCCAATCAGGGCACATGCCTGGGTTGCAGGCCAGTTCCCAGTAGGGGATGCATGAGAGGCAACCACACATTGATATTTCTCTCCCTCTCTCCTTCCCTTCCCCTCTAAAGATAAAATAAATAAAATCTTTAAAAAAAAACAATTTCAGCTTTCACTCATGTGGAGTCTCAACAGGCTGGGAGAGGCCAGATCATGCAGGGTCCAGGTTAATCTTCCCTGTTGCAGAAAGTAGGTTTCCTTTTAAGCTGATGGGGATTCATTGAAGGGTTCTAGACACAAAAACAATATGATTTGATTTACCTTTTCAAAATATCACACTGCCTACAGTGTAGAGAATAGATTCCAGGGAACAAGACTGAAATGGGAAGACAGTGGCAGCATTGCATGTTAGAAATGATGCTGGTCTAGACTAGGAAAGTGGCAGCAGAAATGAAGGGACTACATAAATAAATTTGAGAGATATTCAGGAGATAAAAATGATAGGACTTGGTGATTGCAGGGGGGTTGAACAGTGAGAAGAATTAGGGGTGTGGCTCAGATTTCTGCTTTAACTAAGGTTAGTCACTAAGGTAAAATACAAAGAAGGACAAACAGGTTGGGAGGAGAATGCCTTGAGTTGGGAAGAAGCTAAGGTTTTGGGTGTTCAGGCAGAGCTGTCTAGTAACCAGTTGAATACAAGGGTCAAGAGAAATATCTCTAAAGGAGTTCATCATCACTAAGCCCTTACTATACGTAATGTTAAAGGGACTTATCTAAGAAAAAGAAGATCAAAAATATGAACAGTAAAATGGCAACAAACTCACAACTATTAACAACTGGACCTAAAACAAAAACAGAAACAAAAACAAACTAAGCAAACAGCTAGAACAGGAACAGAATCACAGAAATGGAGATCGAATGGAGGGTTCTCAGCCAGGAGGGAGAGAAGGAGAATGGGGGGAAAGGTACAGGGAATAAGAAGCATAATTGGTAGGTACAAAATAGGGAGAGGTTAAGAACAGTATATGAAATGGAGAAGCCAAAGAACTTATATGTGTTACCCATGGACATGAACTAAGGGGGGCGGAATGCTGGAGGGTCAGGGTGCAGAGAGGAGGGGGATAAAGGGGAGGGAAAAATAGGACAACTGTAATAGCATAACCAATAAAATATACTTTTAGAAAAGAGAACTATCTGGGCTTCCAGTATCAGCAAAGAGATGATAATTGAAGCCATGGGAGCAAATGTGATAATCAAAGGAAAGAGTATAGGGAAGGAAGACAAGTGAGCTCAGGCCAAAGTCCTAATGTGCACCAACATTTAAAGGTTGGACAAAGAGCCTGGAAAGTAAAAAGGAATTACCAAGAAAGTAGGAGAAAAATAAGAGTGTGGTGTCATGGAAGTGGCTTAGGGAGGAGGGAGTAGTCACCAGGGTCAAATTCTACCAAAAAGTCAAGTAAGATTACCTCTGAAAAGATTCTGTTGGATTAGTGACACAGGCCATGGAGGACCTTGATGAAAGAGCAGTATTAGGCAAGTGGTGGAGGCAGATTGGAGTGGGTTGAAAAATAAGTGGGAAGTGGGAAAATTAAGACAGTTAAGTGTAGGCGACTCTTTTGAGAAGTTTATAGAGAGGAGAGGGAGGTGATTGGAGAGGGAAACTTTTTGGTAATTGTTAATTTGCTTTTAGATGGAAGAGACCTGAGTATGTTTAGATGTTGATGGGAAGGAGCGAGTGATAGGCTCTGTACGTTTAGTGGCAAAAAGTCAAAAACTTCCTTTTCAGTGACTTGTGTTTCATCCATGAAGTAGGAGGTGGGATCATCTGCTGAGGATTAGGGGACAGATGGGGAAGTTGCGTGTTTGAAGATAGGGGAGGTTTAAAATGGCTGCTGTAGAACATGGGAGAGAGAGCTGCCTAGGGACGCATAGTAGAGTTGTAGGTCAGCACTGAGGGCCTGGTAGAAGCTAGGGACCAAGAGTTTATAGTGGCACAAATCCGTGAGGTTGGACAGTTTTCTCCAGAAGTGATTAGCTGCCTGGGTACAGGCATGGAAAAGGCGGATAGTTGGACTGTACCAAGGTTGGGATGTTGCCAGGGGTATGCGACAATCCTGGGAACTGAGGCTATTGGCAAGAAAGGGGCAAAGTAAAGGACCATTAAGTCTGGTCTGAGCACAGTGAAGAGTATCAAAGACAAGTCCTCTGTGAGCCAATCCATTGGGAAACTCTGGAACATGTGGAAAATCTTCTGGAAAATAGATTGAAGGACAAGTGGAGGGAGGAAGACCTCAGATGGGACAGAAAGGCACATTTAGGGAGTTGAGCCAGGAGACTTGCCTGTATGGGACCAGGAACGGATGGGGAAGGCAGGCTGAGGGGGAATTTTCAAGGGAGGGGGAGGAGGGACTCGGAGGCGGTCACAGCCAGAAGTGAGGTGGCCCCCAGTGAGGGGGCGTGGCCAAGCCCAGTCCCGGGCTAGGGGGCGGGGCCCCGGTAACTGGGTCCCAGCGCCGCTGTGCCTGCAGCTGTCTCAGAGACAGCTCTCGCCTCCCCACCCCCCTTCCCTGGGCTCCTTCCCGCCCGCCGCCGCGGAGATCCAGTCTGAGGCTGGGGAGGACGGTGGACCCGGGCCGTGGCCTCTCCCCTGCACCCGCAGCTGAAGCATCGTCCAGAGGGACTGACTGAGGGCGAGCCCCGCAGTCCAAGCTCGAAGCGCACAAGCGCGCCCCCCGCCACCGCCGTCCTCTTTTCCCTCCCTCCCCTCCCCTGCCCTCCCCTCCGCCCCCCAGCCTCCGCTGCGGCGGGAGGAAGAACCCTTTCCGACCAGCCTGGGGAGCCCAGATCGATTCCCATTCCGGGAGAAAGAAGAGACCCCGCTCTCCGAACAGACCGCCTCGCCCCCGGGCCTCGGAAGTGGCTCACAGCCTGTGCGAGAGCCCGCGCCCAACGCAGCCCCCGACCCTCACCCGGCCGCTGCTGCATAGACAGCGCTCCCCAGCGGGCCCCCGGCCCCGCTGAGCCCACTCCCCGCGCGGGGCCCGGGCCGGCGATGCCTGGCACGGCAGCGGCGGTGGCCGCGGCTGCTGCTGGTACTGCCACCGCTGCCACGGCTGCTGGCCCGGGCCGGGGACTCGAGGCTCCGAAGTGGGGCCGAGCCCGCAGCCCCGCCCCCCGAGCCTGAAGCCGCTGCTTCGCCGGGCGCCGGGCCTCCTCCGCCCGCGCCTCCACCCCAGGAGCTGGAGCCAAGCGGGGAGCCCGGGCCCCGCGCCCAGGCCCGGACCATGCATGGCCACCGAGCCTTGGGGGTCGTCGGGCCTTCTGAGCCCGAACACCCGACCATGAACCCCCCCGGCGCCGCTCCACCGGCCTGTGCCGACTCGGACCCTGGAGTCTTGGAGCCGGGACTGCCGGTGCCTAGGGACTCAGGCTTGGCTCTCGGCGGACCTCAGGATCCCCAGTTTGTCGGCCCCTCGGACGCCATCCTCGGCGCTACTCCAGGCCCCCGGGTCTTGCCCTGCGGCCCCAGTCCACAGCACCACCGGGCCCTGCGCTTCTCCTACCACCTGGAGGGCTCGCAGCCCCGGCCTGGTGAGTGATTGAGAGAGCATGGGAGCTCGGCCACGGGCCTGGTATTGGGAAAGGGTTCTTGTTCTCGGGTTCTACAAGCTCCACCTCGGGGCCCCTCCACCCCAACCATTCGAATTTTCCCAACCTCCAACCCCTTCCCTCCTTCCTAGGCCTTCATCCAGTCCTTTCAACCTCTGTCCCCCCGTCTTTTCTCTATCCTCTGTGCCCCCACATCCCCTCCGACCCCCTTCTATCTGATGAGGCTAATGGGAGAGAGAGCAAGCACTCCAAGAAAAAGGGATAAAACTGCAAGGCAGTAAGGGGGATTTGGTTGGTGAAACAGGGTTTGTTTGGGGGAATAGGAGAAAAGGAGTCCCCCATTTGCCAAGTGCCTACATTGTGCCAGGCACTGGGCTTGGGTGCTTTACACGGGTCCACATTTAATCTTCAGGAGCTTCCTGTGAAGTAGGTATCATTAGCCCCATTTCGTAGGAGAGGAAACTGAGGCTCAGAGAAGTTAAGTATCTTGCCCAAGGTCACACAGCTAGTATGGAATCAGGATTCAAAACCCAATCTATTTGAATCCAAAGTCTGTGGTCTTTCTGCTTCCCCCAAACTGAGGTTGGAGACCATGAAAGTAATGCCAAGCCTTCTGCTTATGTGATTTTCTCCTGTACTGTTCATCATCTCTGGAGTAAGAATGGAAAAAAAGAAGGATGGTGAATTGATCCAAGGTTGGGGTTTTGCCAGGTGTGTGTAGGAGGAGAACAAGGGAAGGATGGAATAGAAGGTGCTGATGAGAGAGAAAGGTGGAAGTGAGCTTTGGGAGGGCTGGAGGGGCTGGTGGGTAGGGAGACAGCAGAAGGGTAAGGCCAGGTAGAGAAGCCAGTTGTAGCAGAACTGGAGAGCTACATGGCTACATGGTTGTGAGGAGAAATCAGGATGCTTTAACATGGATTTGCAGAGATGGAGCAGCTCTTGGTCAGGTTACAGACCACTGCTTGGAGAGGCCTTTGCACTGCACAGACCTGAGTGTCTGAGGAGCCCAGTAGTGCCTCCCCCATCTGCGGACATCCCCTAGGTGAACCTGAGCTCAGTAGCCATAAAGGAAGAGCAGTGCATGTCTACTGGGCTACACTGACGGAGCTGTTGAGCCTCTGGGGCTCACATCCCCGGCTCCACAGGTTTTTGGGACTGTAGCCCAGCACCAGGTAGCAGTAGTGAAGCATAAAATGCAAACAAGATGGATCCTTTGCTGCTGTTATAACCTTGGCTAGTCATAGAACCTCTGGTAGTTTTCAGGGGTTCCCTCAGTGTGGTTTAGAGATATCCTGCTGACAACAGGCCTTTAGCCCCCTGACCTACATGTTGCTCCTACCATTTTCCGAACTCCCCCGATAGACACTATGTAGAGCAGACTCATCCACTTTACTATAGTAGCTCCTGCTTTCAGATCCCAAAACATGCCACGTCCCACCTCAGGACCTTTGCATCTGCTTTTCCACCATGCCTGGCAGCTCTTCCCCCTGCTTTCCACCTGGCTTGTTCCTCATTTTTCAGGTCTCAGCTCAGATGTCACCTCCTCCAAGAGACCTTCTCTGACCACTTTAGGTAGGGCCACTTGTGAGTCTCCATTGCAGTTGCTAGTGTGCTACCATCCTTGTACTTTGTACAGTCTGTACTGATCTTGTTGTATGTGTCTTCTGGTTTATTGCCCATCTCCCTCTGCTAGAATGCGAGCTCCGTGAGGGCAAGGGGATTAGATCTCCTTTGTTCATTCTTGTATCCCCAAGACTAGTGCAGTGCCTGGCACACAGTAAGTGCTCAATAAATCCTGGTTGAACAGATGACTGAACAAATTCAAAGGGAGCACATGGTAGACTCTCAGTAACTATAGTCTAAGAGAAGAACAACTGAACTCCTACCCTCCAAACACTCTTAGTCTGCAGCTCAATAGCTAGGCAGCATCTACAGCGCTGGTCCCTGGGCTCTGATCAGTACATGGTGTTAATTCTGAGTTGCCCTCCCACTCCACCAATCCTTCCCAATTACCCATCACAATACCCACCCTGAACCACTCCCCTTCTCCCTGAAAAGATTTCCAGGATCCTTTTCCCAGTGGAGTCCCTGCCTATGTAATTGGTGGTTGTCTTTTTTTTTTTTTAACTCCAAGATGAGGATTGGGACTAAGAAGGTTGTCAGGGAAAGATCTGGCCTCCCATCCAGCCATTCATAACTGACTCACTGTGTGACCCTGGGTGAGTGATTTCCTTTGTCTGAGCCTCAATTTCTTCATCTAGAGAATGCCATGAGGCATCTGTGAGATACTGGTTGCAAAGCCTGCAGAATGAAATAATTAAATAAATGTGTGTGTGTGTGTGTATGAAAAACCTTCTGAAGAGGAGGCAAAGGAATTACTCAGGCCTGGCAAGGTGGGCGCTGGGCCATGTGATTCACAGCAGCATGGGGCATGAGAGGCCTGCCTCCCCCACTGCCCAGCAAGCCCAGGAGTAGGCACAAGTGACCTGCTTCTCTCTCCACAGCACTTGCCTATAATTGGCCTGGAGAGGGCAGGGTTGATGGTTGTAAGGTGTATGTGTGTGTGGGTGGGGGAGAGACCTGAGCTTCAAGTATTGAAACATTTTAGTCCACATGGAAAGACTTCTGTGTGCCTGCTGACTTCCTCTCTCAGACTGCTGAGGCCTTTATGGAATCGGCATCCTTAGGACCAAGTGGCCCATCCTGGGCAGAGGGGCTCTTTAAAATATTTATATCTTATCCATGTAAAGAGCCTTGAATTGATTAAAAGTGCTTTCTCTTTTAGTTACCCTGATTCCTGGTTTTGGGGGGGCAATCGTTTATGTGCCCATTTCCCAGATTGACAAACTCTACAGCCTCATTGGGTTACTGAGACAACGCAGTGAGATGCCAGAGAGGGCTTTGAGGGAGTCAGAAAGGACTTCTCAGGTATAGGCTTGCTCACACAGATTTTCGGGGAACCCTACCCTATTCCTCAGAGTTGAGACCTAGAATATCCTTCCAGATGTTAGGTGAAGGGCTTGCTTTGGGTCTGACCCTACCAGTCAATAAAAAAAAAAAAAAGAGTTGCACCTGATCTTTTTTCATGGGTAGCGGAAGGACTGAGCCAGTTGAAGGGTGCAGCAACAGGGGCTGGCTCCTTCTGATTTGAAGCTGGGGGCATTCTCAGAAACTGCAGGAGTTAGAATTGGAACTGGAAAAGCCCTAGACACCTTCTGGTTCTGGGTTTCCCAAAGTGGGTGAGCATCAGAATCACTTGTTGACTTTGGAAAAATAAATGTGATTCCCAGACTCCACCCCAGAGCTCCAGAATCTTGGAGTTGCAGCCCAGGAATATATTTTCAAAGCTCCTCTGGTGATTCTGATGTATAGCCTAGAGTAGGAACCACTGGTCAAGCCCATTTCCCCATTGGAGTACTAGAGGCTCTGAGAGGTAGTTTACCCATGGTCCTACAGTGAGTCAGTATCATTAGGACTCAGAGAATGCATTGGGCTCCCCTCCAAGGCCCTCTCCCTGAGGTCCTTTGTGGGCCTCACTCACTCCCAACCTCAAAAGGAGGTTGGGATCTAAGCTACAGAAAGTGAGTCAGTCCCTAACCTGCATACACACAAACACTGGCTGCCTCAGTTTACCCTCTATGCCCAGTTCTCATGAATGGCTACCATTTGGCAGTTCAAGCTGGAAGGCAGTTGTGGTTCTGGGACTCTAGGCAGAGGAAGGCCTGGCATCAGCAGTGCTCAGAACAGAGCGTAGTCCTAAAGAAGAGCTCTGGGGGTTAGGGGGTGTCAGCTAGGTTTATAGAGCTAAGAGGAACATGGAGGGCAGTTTAGGTAGGAAGTTTGGTGGGAGCTAAGGCACTGAGACACAGGGCATCCTGGGGAATGGGGTTAGCACTGGGAGGAGTGGAGAGATAAGGCTGGCAAAGGGACTTCATGTTGAGAGCAACAGGGAACCCTTGAAGGGTTTATTAAGCAGGGGAATGACATGCTCAGATGTGAATGTTTGAGAGATCCCAATAGCTGCATGTGGAGAGTGGATGGTAGGGGTGTGAGAATGGGACCAGGAAGGCAGGTTGTGGGAGGGTTGCAGTCATCTCAGCAAGAGGTGATGGGAGCTTTGGTCTCAGCAGTGGCAGGTGAGGAAGGTAATATCTGAGAGATGTTTAGGTGCTAACATGGGTGGGCCTTGGTGTGGGGGCTTGGATATAGAGGCTGAGGAAGAGGGAGAACTCCAGAATCAGTGTGATGGGTAGTGGTGGGGCCATCTACATGTAAGAGAAGGAGCAGGTTTGGGGAAAGATACTGAGTTGTATTTGATACATGTTGAGTTTGAGAGGCATGGGGGGGACATCCAGGTAGAGGTGGCCAGTAGGGTTGGAAATTTCAGAAAACAGGTATTGGCCAGAGATGTTGGGAGCTCTCACCACCCACGCATGCCATGGACCACACAGCCAATCATGTGGAGAGCTTGCATGGTTCTGGGAGCCAGTCCTATCCTCGAAGACTTGGATAGCGAGGTAGCAGTCATCCTTGCTTGGATGGGTCATTCATTACCTGCCGTACTTTGCCTTAGAAATGCCTTGGGGGCAGCTTTTAAAGGATATTTTCATAAAGAAGAGACCCATTTCATATATAGCCAGGGTAGTGGCTATTGCAAAGAACTGAGGGAGTACTCCTGGAAACCAAGTCACACATTGATAAAGTAAATTCCTGTGGCTCCCTAGATGTTCTCTCTGTTGAGGGCATCCTGAGAGGCCATAGAGGGAGGCTGTTCAAGGTAAGGAGAAGGGGCTCTGCTGGGGATTTTTTGGAGAGCAGCAGTTTAAGATTCTAGGGGAGTTGTCAGCGAAAAGACCTAAATTTGGTTTCTGGTCAGCTGGGGCCTTCTAGACAAACACAACAAAATGTAAAGACTTTGGGAAGCTGGGACAAGAACTTCCTCAAGCAGGACTAAAAGAATTGAAGTTTCCAAGTTGCAGATGGTTGGCACCCCCATTCCTAGGTGCATCTGTGCTGGGTCAGGGCCCAGTTGGTGCTACCTAGTGCCTCAAGGGGGAGTGGCAGCTAACAGTTCCCTAGACTGACTCAAACCATGCCTTTCTGGGGGCCAGTTAGCTAAATGCCTTAGGCAGATGTGGAGCTGGCCAGACGCTGGAGGGGTGGGGCTAAGACCTGTCTGGTTGGAGGACAGGAAGCACAATCTGCTATTGGCCAACCCCACAGAGTTAAGTTCCCTCATCTGGTGAGAGCAGATATCCTTGGATCTGTGAGTCCAGCCTCTCCAGTCTCCAGTCCCCAGTTCCTTAAACCTAGAAGGTTATCACACCTCCAAAAGGTGTCCAAACACACACAGGGCTGGAGATAAAGCTGCAGGGCAGCAGCAGAAAAAGCCTCAGCCCTCCTGGCTCTGCATTAATTCACTGAGGCTTCGTTTCTCCCCTCAGGGCCTTAGTTTCCTCATTGTAAGTCATGTATCCCATTTATCTGACATAATAGAGTGTCAATAAATACTTGGTGAACACTTCAGTAACAGTGACAGAGGGGTCCTGGCTGGTGTGGCTCAGTTGGTTGGAGCTTTGTCCAATAAACTGTAAACAGAAAGGTCGCAGGCTAGATTCCCAGTCAGGGCACAGGCCTAGGTTGCGTGCTGTTTCTCACATCAGTGTTTCTCTCCCTGTCCTTCTCTCTCCCTTTCCCTCTCTCTAAAATCAAGAAGTATGTCCTCAGGTGAGGATTTTTTTTAAAAAAGAATGACAGAGGGGAGAAAGGACAGCATGTCTTCATTTAACAAATGTTTATTGCATACCTAGTATTTGCTTGGCCCTGTGAGAGGTAACGGATGTGCACTGAGGCAGGCACAATCCATATCCTGGTGGAGCTCCTTTCTAGCAGGGGAGACAACCAAGTCCAAGTGCAAATGCAGCAAGAATATATGAGGAAGGGACGGGTAAGGAAACGAGGACACTTGCATTGAGACCTGAAGGAAAAACAGGAGTCTGGAGGTAAGGAGAAGCATAAAAGCCGTTTGGGGCACTGGAAGGACATGTGCCAAAGCCCCAGGCGGAAGAGAGCACTTTCGAGGAACAGACAAGAGGCCATTGTGGCTGGAGGGTGGGGGTGGGGAAGTTTTCCTGAGCTGGGCCTTACTTGTCCCCATGTTCAGGAGTTTGGAGTTCACCCTGGAGCCAAAGCAAAGGGAGCCCTTCACAGGGCTGCAGGAATTGAAGGGGACTATGTTTTCACAAGCTGGTTGTGGTGTTGAGAGTGCCTTGTAGAGGGCTCTAAGAATGGCAAGGAAACCAGTTAGGCTGGAGTAGAAAAAAATTGGTATGGATTGTAGAACTACTAAGAAGTTGAGTCTGCAGGATTGGGGTCTGGCTGGATGTGTGAGTTGAGTTGGAGGGAGGAGTCGTGGAGAAAGCCCAGTCTCTGGCTTGGGGAGCTGGGTGGATGAAGGTACCATTCCTAGATGGGGGAGGCAGGAAGAGAAGGCGTCCAGGGGCTGAGGTAGGGGTGTGGTTTAGGGCGCAGACTCTGAGGAGCCTGAAGACAAGGCATCTAGGTGTCCAATAGGCATCAGCTGTGCCCATCCCGGCCCCAGAGTAAGGCAGGGAGGGGTGTGAAGGCACAGGTGCCTGACTGAGGCCCAGAGAGGGAGGGAGCAGCAGGTTCTGCCCAGTGCTGGAAGCTTCTAGCCTTCCAGGCGCTTCCCCATGGCCTGTGCATGGAAGGGGTTAAGTCATGGACGGAAGGAGCCTGGAGAAAGCGGGGAAAGGCAGGACTGGCAGGGCTGGCCCCAAGGAGCTGCAGCTGGCATAGAAGCCCTTCCTCTGGGCCTCCTAGGCCTGCACCACCGCCCACACCACCGCCTTCCCCTTTACCTTCACCTTCCCTGCTCCCCCTGCAGCTTCAGCGGGCTCCCCTAGGCGGGGCCTCCCCGCCTAATGTGTTCCAGGTGTGGACACAGCCCCTCCCCCCAACCCTGGGGCTGCCGGGAGCTGGCAGGGAGGGTGTGGGTCTCTCACGGTGCATCTCTTAGGGGCTCCAGCCTACAGATCTTCTGACTGCTGTCTCTGGAGAATGCCTTCAGAGATCTCTGTACCCCATGGCTCTGGCAGGGTCAGGCAGTTGTGAGAGCCCCCCAGATCCAGCCCTGACACTTTCTACCTTCATGTGATCTCACGCCAGTCACCTCACCTCTCTGAGCCTCAGTTTTCTCATCTAGAAAATAGATTCATCACCCCACCACCTAGGGTCATTGTAAGAAATCAATGCCACAGGTAAAGCCTTCAGCACTCATCATGGCACACTGTAGCCATGTTCAACAAATGGCCCTGCCCTTTTGGTCCCTACCCCTTTGCCTCTCTTGGCCTATATCTCTGACTGTCTCTGTCTCCCTTCTTGTCTTCTCCCTCCTTGTCTTTGTCCCAGTGTCTCTCTCTTTCCTTCATAATCTCTGCTTCACCAACCCTGTATTTTGACCAGGCCTCTGGTGAGAAAGGAAGGGAGATGGGTGGGTTTTGGGGTCCCTGGGGTCACACACAGCAGAGGTCACAGGAGCCATCCCATAGTGGCTTTGTCCTCACCCTGAGAGAAATCCCAGCCAGCGTGGCAGTCCCAGCACTGGATAATTACTGCCCCCAGTGTTCCCAGCTGCAGCTCCACTCCCTTCCCTTCCTGTCCTCTGAAGTCCCAGCCCCTCCCAGGGGTGGAGCAACCACCCCCATCCTCCTCTGGCCTTAGGTTCAGAGATATGGGGAAGTGGTAGCCCGGCCCTCAAGGCAATCAAGCAACCAGAAGAGGGAAGAGCTGCCTGTATTCCCTTGTGTTTGTAGGGTGTGCGTGTGTGTGTGTGTGTGTGTGTGTGTACGCGCACGCACGCGCGTGTGTCTGTGTGTGTATGAATGCACACATGTGCTTGGCTGCCTGACTCTCTTTTCCCCTGTGGGTCAGGTTTTTTTATACCTTAATGTTCTTGTTTGTTTGTCCCTGTGTGTGTTTGAGTGTGTCTGTATATCCATGTGTGTCTTTGAGTCTGTATATGTTGTATGTTCCTGTATGCCTAGGTGTGTGTCAGCTCGGCTCTGTCTAAGCCCCTGGAGGTTTCTAGATACATCTTCGTATGTAGATATTGTGTATGTTGTGTGTGTCTCTGTGCTAGAGTCTATCTTTGTATACTCCCAAATATCTTGGTGGTGGTGGTCGATGTGTGCGGGGGACAGTGCCTGCCTGTCTTTTGGCCTTACCTGGCCCTTCCTGCTGTGGAAACTTCTTGCAAGTCCAGGCTATTTGTTCACTGTGCCCACAGACACACCGTTCACCTCCCTGTGTCTAGTGTCCACACATTTGCTCACTTTTCTTCCCTTGCCTGCAGGACCATGCTCAGTCAGTCCATATCTGTAAAAACACACCCATCCTGAACAGCTGAATTCAAAAACCACCTCCTTTAGAAAGTCCTCTCTCCATCCCCCAATGTGATTTCTCCCCCAACTCAGCAAACATTGACTGAGGATATGCTCTGTGATTCTGGGCACAGGCACACTTGGGATCAAGTCTCAGCTCACCCACTTCTAGCTGTGTATCCTCAGGCCATTGATTTTGTTTCTCTGTGCCTGTTTTGTTATCCGTAAAATGGAGCTAAGAGCGCACAGGCTTGTCAGCAGGGTGCCATACAGAGAAGTATCAACACACTGCTTGGCCCAGAGTAGGTGCTCAACAAACAGTTGAATCCCCATACCTTATATTCTCCATTGAAAAGTGAACACCGTAAGTTCCAGAGAGTTCTGAAAGTTCTTGTAATCCCCTGCTCTCTTCTCCCGGTGTCCTGCCCAGGGCAGACCATGAAATGGACCAGATAGAACAAAAGGCAGTTTCTAGTTCAGGAAACTGCTGACAAGTATTGCATGAGGTACCTCCCTGGGCCTTCTCTGATCCAGAGGAGACTGGCTCTTCCAGGGGATGGAAGAGGGGGCCTCCAAGGCTGTCACCCAAGAGGTACAGCACATAAGATAGGACAGGAGGTAAATGGCAGAGGTGGAAGGGGCTTTAAGGACCATCTAATTAAGATATTTCAAAACAGTGGCCTACAAGTGGAATTTGACTCACGTTTCATTTGGTCTATTCACTGTTTTTGTGTTTTTTTTTTAATTGGGGGATTTCACATTAAATTCTGGACTTCTCATTCTCTCAAAATATTGGAAGATCTGAAAATAAATACAGGGCCCTGTTACTTCAATGCAACAATTAGATGGAGGGGAGGAGCTTCAGTGCATATTTTAGGAGAGGCATGTGCTTTCCAGTTTACCCTAATCCTCACCATTCCCTCTTGCCTTGCTGTCCCATTTGACAGAAGGGTCCTCACTTTACACAAGGGTCCACACTCTACACAAACACCCCTCATTTTACAGAAGGTTTCTCACTTTGCAAAAATGAGTTCCTCCATTTTATAAAACACTCTTCTATTTTGTCAAGGAGTCTCTTATTTACAAACAGGTCATCCATTTTACAAAAGGGCCTTTATAGAACTCTTCCTCACTTTACAGAATGTCCCCCTACTTTGAAGAAAGTGCCTCCATTTTGTAGAAACTTCTTCCCTTTACAGAAGGCACCTTCTCTTTATCAAAGAGACCTCCATCTTAAAGAAAATTTCTCCATTTTGCAGGAGCGAACACTCTGGGCAGCTCCTTACTTGCCAGAATGGCTCCCACTTTCCAAAAGTGCCTTCACTCTATAGAAGGCGGCTTCATTTTTCTGCAGAGTCCTTACATTTCAGAAGATTGGTCTGCTTCAGGGAAGGAACCCTCCAGCTACCCACAGGGTACCCCTGCACTTTTCAAACTTGACACAGCTTGGTGTTTGAACTTTGAGAGAGGTCAAGCAAGGCCTAGGAGCAGCCTGGCCACAAAGGTGTAACGGTGCAGCTGGGCTGCACCTCATGTTCAAAGGGCAGGTGGGAAGAGGTGGAGGCCCTGTGCCTTTATCCCTTCTTTTCTTCATCAAGCTAAGGGATTCCTCTGCCCCCCATAGAACTGGCTTCCCAAAAGACACTTTCTTATTTGCTGTTGTTCTTTCTTCTCCACACCCTCTGTTCCCTTTCCCCAACCCCACCCACCCCCAGGAATTCCAGTAGTCCCTGGGGCCCACCTCTCAGTCTGAAGAGGCAGAGATCTGGGCATGCACTGGGGATCAGGAGGCCTGAGTGCTGGGACCAGCTTCATCCCACACTAGCATCTCACCATTTCCTCACTGAGGAGGAGCACATACATTCTCTTTATTTTGCAAATGGAGAAATTGGGGTCCAGAGCTGTGAAGTGACTCCCCAGATCACTCAGGAAGTTAATGGCCTGGCTGAGGTCCAGTCTGAGGCCCTATTGGCTGTCTTGAGATTAAGCCAAACCTACAGTTGAGAAAAAAAGAGAGGGGGTGCTTCTGGCTGGGGAGGGGAAAAGCTGGGAGCTGAAATTCCCAGAAAGAGCTGAGGGAAAAGCAAGAGCTGTTTCCCTTGGGAATGGGCCACCAGGAGAGTCTTTGTCCTCAAACTCAGTTACGGGGTAGAACTGCTCTGCCAATAAGCCCAGAAGCCTGCGCTCAGGGTGCCTACCATGCAGGGACTTGCAGCAACCACACACAATTTTTGGAATGATTTTGCTATTTCAATAACAACGTGTCTTTGGAAAATTCAAAATTTTGTTGTATTTTTAACACTACTTTCACAATTTTGTATGGTTTATAGCTTGGACTGAATTTGAACGGGGGTGGGGGAGGAGGAGATGAGGCACCATCGTCTTTTCACTGCCACCTGACTCTAGTAGGAATCCCTCCCCCATATGAGGAGCTGTTGGTGGACAGTGGGACTGCATTCAGTGTCGGTCTCTGGGTGGTTTGCTTGTGTTTCTCAGCGTCAATGGCTTCATGTTGTGTTGTGGCCTGTGGGTTTACATGTCTGTGTGAGTGTATGTATCTGTGTGAGTAGTTTCATGTCTTTGTCGATGTGCAGTTCTGGCTTTCAAATGTAACCCACATTGCTCTGTGGGTGGGGAGACACTATGCCCTTTCCCTTCATTGTCTTACAGACTCCCAAAACCAGGGAGTTGTGATTATTACCCTATTTTCCAGATAAGGAAAGTGATGCTCAGATAGCTAGAGAGGCTTGCCCAGGGCCACACAGGTAGTAAGTACAGGTTTGGGGATTTAACTGCCATCTGTGTGACTCCCGAATCAGCAATTCCTAATGAAGGTGCTGCAACACCTTAACCCAGGCAGTGCAGTTAGCGACTGTGATCTCTCCATTCATCTTTGGAATAGCCAAGTACCACAGGTTTTTAATTATTGACTTTGTTTATATTTCATTTTGTGTTTTAATCCTCACCCAAGGATATGTTTATTGATTTTAGAGAGAGGAGGAGGGAAGGAGGGAGAAACATTGATATGAGAGAGAAACATCAATCAGTTGCCTCCATATGCGCCCCAATTGGGGATTGAACCTGAAACCTTTTGGTGTACAGGACAATGCTCCAACCAACTGAGCTACTCAGGGCTATTAACTTTATTTTTTAATAAATAAGACCAGAGTCAAGGTTATCCCTAACATAAATGTCACCCTCGTGAGTATTCAGAAGCACACAGTGCAGGGTAATAGCGTAGAGCCCACAGCTTGCCTGAGGCTTAAGTGGACAAATGTCCAGGTGGCCCTGGCTCCCAAGTGCCACCTTGAAAACCTGGCTCTGCTTCATTCACTCGAAGCCCTCATTTACTAGGGTTGCTGGAATTCACCCAAAAAAGTAGTGTTAGATTTCAATTTCATATATAATTTTTAGTATAGCATAGTGAGTTTTTAGTATAAGTATGCATGAGATATGCTCACACTAAGAATTATTCATTGTTTTTCTGAAATTCAAATTTAACTGGGTAGCCTGTATTTTATCTGGCCAACCTGTGGCTGCCTTTCCCTCCCCTGAGCTTCCCTAGGCCCCGACATGCTGACTCCCTTGCACTTACTGAGCCACAGTGAGCTTCTCCTGAATGAGAGTGTCTTGTCTTTGAGATTGGGGGCTCACTGAAGGTCAGGGTCAAGATTGCCCTCTGGCCTGCTGAGTGCATGTCAGGGTGTAAACATGCACCTCCACCCACAGTAGCGCTGGGGGCAGTGCCCCAGGTGTGCTTCCAGTGGAAGAGGAGAAACGCTCTAATGGCAGTGGTGGTTGTGTGTGTGTACATCATTTGCCATTTAATCATTTTTTATTTTTCAATTACAGTTAACATACATTATTATATTAGTTTCAGTGATTAGACATTACATAACTTACTAAGTGATTATCCTCATAAATCTTGTACCCATCTGACACCACACATACTATCAGAATATTATTGACTATATCCCCATGACTATTTTGTAACTACCAATTTGTACTTCTTAATCCCTTTACCTTTTTGTGACTTTATTTATTTTTATTTTTAGAGAGAGGAGAAGGGAGGAAGAAAGAGAGGGAGAGAAACATCAATGTGTGAGAGAAACATCAATCGGTTGCCTCCCGAATGCCCCCAACTGGGGACCTGGCCCACAACCCACGCATGTGCCCTGACTGGGAATCAAACCAGCGATCTTTTGGTTGACAGGCCAGCGCTTGATCCACTGAGCCACACCAGCCAGGGCTATTGCCATTTTATTATTTATATTTTTTATCTTTTTTTCCTCTGTCAGGGTACAAACCCATACCTGCACCCTATGGCAGTGCTGGGGGCAATGCCCAGGGTGTCCTTCCCATGGATGATGGGAAATGCCCTGGTTGTAGCAGTGGCTATGTGTGTGCATTGTGCCAAGAGGTTCTCACTAGGTCTTCCAGGACTACAGAGTTGATGTATGTCTGGGTATATTTTCACGAAGTGTTATGAGGTTTGGTGGTGTGACTTTATGGGGGTGGGATGGGGGTCCTTAGTGGCCTCTACTCCAGAGGGCACTAGGGACTCCGGTGACCCCAGTGGTGGGGGGCAGTCCTGGTGGAGGATATTGTTAGGCATGTTAGATGTGCGCATGCTTATGTGTATGAGAAAGAGACTGTTGTGGATTATCAACCACAAAAAATGGGCTGGAGAAAACCAATGCAGGCCTAGCTGGGTGGGAAGGAGATGGATGGGGCAGTGGGAAGGGCTGTGGTATCTAGGAAAGGGAGGACCTCCCCAGGAGCTCCCAGAGAGCAGAGATGGAATGTTTATACTCCCCAGCACAGAGTCTACCAGGCTCAGAGCAGAGCTCAGAAATATTTGGGGGATTAAATGAACCCAAGGGAAACCAGAAAGTCTAGCAGGTCATGAGGGGCCACAGAGGCCTAGCTGAGAAGTTCCTATTTTCCTCACGAGAGTCACAGAAAGTTATTGTGCCGGTAAGTGGCATGACCTGAGCTGAAGGTTCATGCCAACACCTGGAGGGAGCAAGACCTGGGGCCAAGGGCTGTACTGAGGGAAAACATAGGAGACAGGGAAATGTAGGCACAGGAAGGGGGGCACTGAAATAGAGGGAAGGATCTTGAACCTTCTTTACCTCAGTGGAGCCCCCCCCCTTGTTCTTGGCCAGGCCTAGGATCCCCAAATGGAACCCTGTTGTTCATCTTCGTGGGCAGGCTTGGGGTCATTGCTCTTCCTAGCCACACTGCAGCTCACCACTTTCTGAAGCACTGAGATCCACTCCTGCTTCTCCTGGTTCCCCTTCTTTCCAAATTCCCCTTGGAGAACATGGTTAAGAAAGGAGTCCAGTCCAGGAACAATCTGCTGAAAGTCTGTCATTGACTTACTGTGAGATCTCGGGTAATACATTGCCCCTCCCTTTGTCTTCATCCCCTCATTAGAAATTGAGCTGAAAATCCCTGCCCATGTCATGCAGGGACCCAAGATATCCCAGAATATATGAATTTCATTCAGCTTCCCATTCTGCAGGGCTGCCTGCACAGACGCAGGAAGAAAGGTGAGGCAGATCCACCTGTGGACTCCCAGGTGAGGTGGGTGAGGAGGGAACAGAGGTGGAACCCAGCAGAGCCATTGTCACCCTATCCCCAGAATGAGCACTGAAGCAAAGGAAGAGAAGGCCTACCCAGAGACCCTACTGCCCTGTACAGATTGGGTGGGGAGGACTTGTCCAGGGAGGCCTGCCTGCTCTAAGGCATGGAAACAGGGCCAGGTCAGCTCCCCCAGGCCTGAGGAGGCAAACAAGGAGCACCTGGGACCCCAGCTTGTATGTGTGTATCTCTGAGCAAGGTCTCCACATGAAGGAGTGTCTGGCTTTACTCCCTGGATCACTAGCCATGCCAGCTACTCTGTCTCTCATTTCTCTGGCCATGTGTCTCTCCAACTATGTTTCTGCATGTGCCACCCTCCAGGTGATTCATCCTCCTCAACCCCACACCCAGGGGGGAGGGCAGGTCAGGACCAGGCCAGGATGTGCTGAGCAGGGCAGAGTGAGCAGCCCAGCTAAGCTGAGAGGAACACCTTCACCCTCCCAGCCAGGGCTCTGCCTGCTCAGGTCGGAAAGAAAGTGAGGAAACAGCACCCAAAGCAAGGTACAGAGTGGGGGAAGAGGGCTCAATCTGGGGCCTGGGGCACCATGTTCCTTCAGGACTGGGAGGGAACCATGACCGAGACCCCTGAGGCCTATCTGGCTGGAGTGTGGCCAGTGTGATGTCAGGGACTCGGAAGCTGCTGGAACCTTGGGGGTTGGGCTCCTCCTTCCCTCTAGGACTGGGAGACCTAAATTTCCCTGCAACTCTTTTTTTTTTTTTTTTTTTTTTTTTTGCCTATGTGACCCTGTATGGTGTTTGAGTGTGTGTTTAGCTGTGTTTTTGTAACAGAGGCCATGTGACTGACTAGACCAGGAGGCAAGTGTCGTGTGTGTGTGTGTGTGTGTGTGTGTGTGTGTGTGTGTATGACTGAGCCCTTAAGAGCCAGGAATATCAAAGACATGTTTGTTTCATGTGTATGACAGAGTAGTTATGCCATGTGTCTATGATTATATCTGTGTTTCTGGTACATGGTAGTGTGTGACTTTGTGCTGAGGTTGTATCTGACATGGGATAATGACCCTGTGTGACTATTGTCTTTGTGACTGTGTGAACCATTTACAGGTATATGAACCTGGTATGATGCTGTGGCCCTGCAATTGTGAAACACAGTATAAGTGACACTGCGTATCTTTGTGGGACTTAGTGGAACCATGTTTGAGGAATATATAAGTGGGTATATGATGATAAATGGTTGGGTGATTGTTGTGTGAGAATGTTTGTGAAATGGTAGGCTTGCATTGTGCGACTGTGTCTTCCCGAGTGTACATTAACATGGTTACTAGTACATGTAATACCATGGGGCTGCATGATGATATGTGAGGTTGTGACTGTGGGTTTTTCTGACTGTGTAGGACCAGGTTTCCAGGAGCATGATGGCATGTGATTGAATATTTGAATGTATGTGGCTCTGCAGTTGTATGAAACACTAAATAACACCATGTGTCTCTGTGATTGAGTGGGCCCATTTGTTGCCCCTCATGTATGAGAGCATATGTCACAGGGTAGCATATCATCTGTGGCTGTGAAAGGCCAAATGGCTGTGGCACAGCAAAACCGACACTATGTGCAGGTGGGAGCTCTTGACTGCCACCCACTCTCTTGTCCTCAAACCTGTTTGCCTGCATCCTTCCCTACATGATGGCCTTTTGAGGCTCCCTTTCGCCCACAGGATGGTCACCCTGATCCTCAGCCTGCCATCCAGGCCTTCCCCTCTCTGCTCTGACCTCCATTGACTTCTCTATCATCTCAGACCCCCCACAGCTCTCTGCCCAGCCCAGCCCACCCGAGCCTCAAACTTCTTTGCTAAGGTCATGTCATCCCTGGCAGGGGTAGGGGTCCCTTACTGCAGCCAGACCAAATCCCAAGTGTGATTATCATCTCTCCCAGAACCAAAGACAGAGGTGAGTTCAGGGAGCCCACAGTGAGACAAGAAGAACAGTGCAAAAAGGCTTCCCATTTTCTGAGTTTGTTGCTGTCTTAAAGCTGTTCATGTGACCTGAACTCTGGGGCTGTATGTGTGTGTGAGTATAGAGAAGAGTAGTTCAGATTAGTGACAATGTGGAATTTTAAGAAGCAAAACTTTTGCTCATGAAATACAATTTTAATACTTGCCAGACATCCAGTTATATAAAATTATAGACAAAGAAGCCCACATGTCCTCACGACTCTAAGAAAAAGGGTAAAGAATGGTTTTGGCTTAGCATACCCACTTTATCTGTATAAGAAAGGCTTGTAAACACATAAGCAAACCATAGGGTGTTCACTCCCACCCCCTACCTGGTTAAACTCCCAAGTAAATAATGCCTAGTGACATACAAGGAATCAATGTACTGATCACAAAGAACTCTTGTCATGTTGTCAGAGGTCTTGTGTATTAATGAAAACTGCTAGCCACAGTCCTAGGCTTGGCTCCTCATCCAAGGGCTGGCATAGGGGCTTCCCAGAAAGGCACTGTGGCTAGAAAAGGGGCTCAAGGAAATACAAGACACCCCAGATACTTGTTAAGATGTGCTACTCTCCCATCCCCTTTGCAGTAACATCCTTTGCTTCACACCAAGTTTCTCCCTTTCTGCAGGGCTGCACCAGGGAAACCGGATCCTGGTTAAAAGTTTGTCCCTTGATCCTGGCCAGAGCATTGAGCCTCATCCAGAAGGCCCCCAGAGGCTTCGCTCAGACCCTGGCCCCCCCACTGAAACCCCCAGCCAGCGTCCTTCACCACTGAAGCGGGCACCAGGCCCAAAGCCGCAGGGTAAGTTGTTCCAGAGAGTGGCAGAGAAATGGCCCAGGAGAGGGGACAAAGGAAGGTAAAGATTGGCCAGTGGCAGAGGAGAAGGCATGTTAGAATAGGAAGCACCATGGTCTAGGGGCAGAAGGCTGTGGCTTGGAGCTAATGTATGCACACTAGACCTCACCTCAGGCCTGCTCTGTGCCTGCCTTGGGCAAAGGTGCAGACTGGGAGTTTGTGGAGGAGCTTGTGGCTTGGTCATGACAGACTCATCCAAACCCAGTTCATTGGGCTCTCCTCTCCATCTTTTTCCTGTCCATCTCTCCAGTCCCCCCAAAGCCCAGCTACCTGCAGATGCCCCGGATGCCCCCTCCACCTGAGCCCATCCCCCCTCCACCATCACGCCCGCTGCCTGCAGACCCCCGAGTGGCCAAGGGCCTGGCTCCCAGGGCAGAGGCCAGCCCCAGTTCAGCAGCAGTATCCTCACTGATCGAGAAATTTGAAAGGTAAGTCTGGTCCCTAGGGGTGAGGGTGGACCTGGGATAGAAAGGACAGTTGTAAGACAGACCTCAGTCAAGCTCACACCTTGCCTCCATGTGTGTCCACCACCCACCTCAGAGAGCCTGTGATTGTGGCCTCGGATAGGCCAGCCCCTGGCCCCAGCCCAGGTCCCACAGAGCCAGCCATGTTGCCACAGCCACCTCTGCAGCCACCAGCGCCCCAGCTCCCTGAGGGTGAGGCCTCCCGCTGCCTGTTCCTGCTGGCTCCTGGGCCCCGGGATGGCGAGAAGGTGCCCAACCGAGACAGCGGCATTGACAGCATCAGCTCACCATCTAACAGTGAGGAGACCTGCTTCGTCAGTGAGGATGGGCCCCCCAGCCACAGCCTCTGCCCTGGGCCCCCTGCCCTGGCCAGTGTCCCTGTTGCTTTGGCTGACCCCCACCGGCCCAGCTCCCAGGAAGTTGATAGTGACCTGGAGGAGGAAGACGACGAGGAGGAGGATGAGAAGGACAGAGAAATCCCAGTGCCCCTGATGGAGAGACAGGAATCTGTGGAGGTACTGACCCATGTTCACTGAGTGGCAGGACCATGTGGAGAAACCAGAAGCCTGGCTGGTCTGCTTGGTTCTTCTCCTAGCTCAGTACTTCTCAAAACACAGCATGTTTCCACTGTGGACCTCGGGCTTTCCTGGTCCCCTAGTACTAAATATGAGTAGTAAACCCCTGCACCCCCCATCGCTGTGCCTACCAAAGTGACCATGCACAGTTCCAAATGCCCACTTGGAAAATTGTTCTACCCTCATTGAGGAACCACTGACTGGGTCTCAGTTTTTCTACTTGAAGATGGGCATCCAGGTTGGGGATCTTTAAAGTCATGTTCTAGCTGCAAAATCCCATAACTTAATAGCTATGTGATGTCAGGCAAGTCTCTGCTCCCCCACCACAAGCCTCAGTTTCTTTATTTGTAAAATGGAAAGTCTCTCACATCCAGGGAGAGTTCTCAACAGCTGGCCTCTGGAGGGACACAAGAGCTAGAGTCCCCCAGAGAGCTGAGGCTCTGGGGATGAAGGCTCTCAGCAGCAGGAACCTCTTTCTCGGCCCCAGCAGCCTAGCACTGCTTCCAAAGGCATCTTTTGGCCGTAGGCAGAAGTTAGGTCACAGCCAGAATGCCTGCTCCACCAGAACCCAGCTTAAATGTGGGGGCCAAGGCCAGGGTCTCAGCAAATATATGCCCAATGAATAGGAAACTAGGCCAACAAGCAAGGAGTTTTATACATTTTTAGACTTTTGTGTTTTCCTTCCACTCCAGCTACTTAGTAAGCCTTTCCTGACAGTCCGCTGAGTGAGTGAATAAATAACTAACATTTCTAGACTAATAAATAACTAACATTTTATTTATATTAAATCATTTAATTGTCTCAATTACAAGTGGACTTAGGCTCTATTATTATCTGAATATGTAGATAAAGAGACTTAAATACAGAACAGTTATATAATTTATGCAAGCTCATGAATGGGAGCACTAGGATTTGAATCCAGGAAGTCTGACTTCCCCACTCACATGCCTAATCACTGTACTTTGCTGAATGAATAGAGCAGAGTGCTGGGTGAATGAGTGGCCTAGTGAAGGAGTGCATGGCATCTGAATTGAGGGGTAGCTTTTATGATACACTGGAGAGTCAGGGATGAAGCTATGGGATTTACAGGCCTAGAAGTGGAAGGTAGGGTTATCTCTGAGAGGCATTAGACTTAGAGTAGCATTTGAGCTGTTTTGAGAATTCTGGGGGCTTGGTTGAGTGTTAGGGTACAAGATAATGGATCACCTGGTGCCTCTTCTCTTTTCCAGTTGACTGTCCAACAGAAGGTGTTCCACATTGCCAATGAGCTCCTGCAAACTGAGAAGGCCTATGTTTCCAGGCTCCATCTCCTGGATCAGGTGACTAGCCCCTCAGGGGTCTTGAATCCCTAGTACTGGTAGGTGGACACCAAGAAAGAAGTGATAGGGCCTGAGCCTAACTCTACCATTGGAGCCAGAATCTAGAGGTGGTAAGGCTCCTCTCTGACATTGCCCCCTATCCTATCCCCAAAGTCAACTTTGATTATGACCCCAAGTTTCATCTTTGTACTAACCCTCATTCCTAACCCTAAGAGGGTGCACCAGCCTTGACTGCAACTCTGACCCAGACCCTGAATTTACCCCTGGCTGTAAACCAGAACTTGAACCTCATTTTAACCCTGACTCCAAATTCATTAGAATCCCTAAGGATAGGGAGTTTTGTCTGTGTTCTTCACTGTCCAGCTCACAGTAAGCACTCAAAAATATTTGCTAAATGAACAGATCTAAGTCCATCCTTCTTTCTGGACCTGAATCTAATTCTGACCTTGACCCTGATCCTGACTTGTTATTATTCCAGTGACTACCTCCAGGTCCTAACCTTGACAACCTGAAATCCAACCCCACATGCAAACCTAACTCCATTCCCTCTGTTCTCAGTCTCAAGACCATGCTGATCCCAAAGGTCCCAGAGCTGCCCCCAAACACTGCCCTCACCTGCAAGTGGCCCCTTCCATAGCCAAACCCCAGGCTCAGCTGCACTGAGCACGCCTGCCCTGCCCCACAGGTGTTCTGTGCTCGGCTGCTGGAAGAAGCTCGGAACCGCAGTTCTTTCCCTGCTGACGTTGTCCATGGCATCTTCTCTAACATCTGCTCCATCTATTGCTTCCACCAGCAATTTCTGCTGCCTGAGCTAGAGAAGCGCATGGAAGAATGGTGAGGGGCCCCATATCTAAGCTGCCCACCCTCCTATCCATTTGTTTGTCGAGACCAGGCTAGATGTGTACACAAGTTCATTCCTGCCTGCCCTTTCCTCTTACCACCTGTCATGAAAAGAATCAGGCCCAAGATCTGCCTTCTAGGCCCTCCCAAACTAAAAGGAACAGTGTAGGACTCAGAAAATTATTACAGAATAGTAAAGCCCTTAAGAGTATGAGGTTAAGAGCCAAATTGGCTGGCCTCACATTCCAACTCTCATTTGTACATTTGTAATGTTAAGTTTCTTAAATTACTGTGCTTCAGTTTCTTCTCTATAAAATAAAGGTAATAATAATAGCCTACTTTGTAGGAATGTTTTAAGGATTAAATTACTGATACATGTAGAGAGCGTAGAACAGTACCCAGTATATAAGTGCTCCATGAATGTGAGCTGTTATTTTTTTTTTATCGGTGCTATGGTTGCTCAGAATGGGAGGCTATGGGAATCCATACAAATGGACCAAACTTAAAGGATCCAGGGAGGAGGTAATACCTGAGCTGAGGCCTCAGGTAGACGTGCAGGGGTGATAGGCAGTCTCCCAGCCTCCAGGCTCTCCTCTTTGACCATCCTGTAGAGTCTGCACCACCTGCCAGAGTGGTCTTTCTGAACAATAGTCAGCTCATGTCATTTCCTGCTTAAAATCATCTCTACACTCCCCACACGCATAAGACAAAGTATGTCCCCCTCACTAGACTGTGATCAGAGAGGGCTGGCATGAAGCCAATTCCTGCATTTTTCCAACTGACTGTGATCATTGAAGGCTGGTCCAGGCACAGTCCTGTGTGTCCCCTAGCCGATTGAGACTCCTGCGGAGTGCAACCAGGCCTGGTCACTTTGCCTTCCATACCAGACTGTTAACCCTGTCAGTGCTCCACTAAGTGTGACTCATTTGTGTCCCCAGAATCACCTAACAGAGGACTGGGTACAGAATCAGTATATGGCCCTGGCCAGGTGGCTCAGTTGGTTGGAGTATCATTCCATACACCAAAAGATTGCAGGTTCAATCCCCAGTTGCAGCATATACAAGAGGCAACCAATTGATGTTTCTCTCTCACATCAATATTTCTCTCATTCTCTCTCGCCCTTCCTCTCTCTCTAAGATCAATAAACATATCCTTGGGTGAAGACTTAAAAATCAATCAACCAGTCAATCAGTCAGTGTTTGAAGTAGCCTTTGCAATTAGATCAGCACAGGTATTCTAAGAAGTATCACTCCTGGTGCTTGAGCAGGGCAGAGTCGGGGTAGGTGGTAGCCAAGGCAATAGTTTCTGGTCAAGCAGAGCCTCTTGGCCTAATTAACTGATGATATAAGCAGAATCTCCTAAGAAGTAGACTGGTGGAGAGGTAGATTTCCAGGACTAAGAGACCCCATAGCTCTCTGCCTGGGCCTGGAGATCTATGGAGTGGGAGGGGGGCTGGGGGACAAGGATCAACAGAACCATGTCAGCCCCTGCTTCCACCCCAGGGACCGCTACCCACGCATTGGAGACATCCTGCAAAAGTTGGCACCCTTCCTCAAGATGTATGGCGAATATGTGAAAAACTTTGACCGGGCCGTGGAGCTGGTCAATACCTGGACAGAGCGCTCCACCCAGTTTAAAGTGATCATCCATGAGGTGCAGGTAAGTGGCAAAGATGGATGGGGTAGACTGGGGAGGAGAGGTCTTCAGGGACCTGGTGGGGGTTTCTGTGGCCAGACCTGAGCCCCTCTACCTCTGCTTGTCACAGAAGGAGGAAGCCTGTGGGAACCTGACATTGCAGCACCACATGCTGGAGCCCGTACAGCGCATCCCACGCTATGAGCTGCTTCTCAAGGACTATCTGTTAAAGCTGCCCCATGGCTCACCGGACAGCAAGGACGCCCAAAGTGAGTGCACACACCTGGGCCGCCCCACACTAAGACTTATTTCACAGGGTCAGCCTTCCATTGCACATAATTGAAATCCCAGAATAGGAGGGAATTTCAGGGGAAAAGGGGAAGGGTTTAGAGCAACAAGTATAAAAGGACACATGGACAAAAACTAGTGGGGGGGTGGAAATGGGAGGGATGTGGAGAGGGCTGGGGTGGTGGGCTGAGATGGGAGTAAAAGACAGAAAACTGTACAAGAACAACAATTAAAATAAAATAAAATAAAAATCCCAGAATAGGATCTGTAGACTGAAAGGCCCACATTGAGGCTCTAGAATGAGACCCAAGGATAAACCTCCAGGTTGATGACTCAGACAGAACATTCAGGAGTTCCCCAGTCTAAAGTTTCCAACTGGAATGCCATGAGTTTGAGGGGCATGCCCAGAATTATCCCATAAAGGGAGCCACCTGTTTCCTAGGCCAAGACCCCAAGGCTGGCCCCTAGACTTGTCCTCAAATAAAGTTGCCCCAAGCCCAAAGGGATTGAGCCACAAGGCTAAGAACCCAGACTGACCCCTCAGGCCAAGCCCTCTTAACTGAATCTCCACAGCTAAGCTCCCCAGAAAGAGATTTATCTTATCGAGCCCCTGATTTTCCATCCTCCACGTTGAGAGCTCCACTCCATAACTGACAGCCTCTGCCCAGAATGAACCTCTCAAAAGAAACTCCAAGTCTGATCAGGCCCCACAGAATCACCTCTCCAGAACTGAGTACCCCAGACTGGATTTGATATTTTCTGGCTCCAAGATATAGGTCTCTAGGCTGAGATACCACCTCCTCACACTTAACCACTAGAAAACTGTTTAATTCTGATTCCTCCAGTATAAAACCCACCCTCCAGTGTCACACCCAAAAAGTGCTCCCCAGAATCTCCCCAACTTTCTCAACCCAGACTTTTATTTCAATTTATTCCTTCCTTACCATAACAGCTATGTGCTGAACACCTCTGTGTTCTGTGCATTGTGTTAGGCACAGGGGAAATGAAGATGAACGAGGCAGAGAAGGTCCTTGATCTCAGGGAGTGTATGTTCTAGTCAGAAAGGTAGACAATAAACAAAAGTACAGCATGTCCTCAAATAATGTCATTTCCTTCAATGCCATTTCATTAGAACATTGATGAGATGCCATAGGAACTCAACTCTTGCCTGTATCAATTAGCCTATTGGAAAACCAGTTTTATTTCTCTACAGTTCCAAGAACCCATTGATGACCTTGAGGACTCACTGTAATAAATACACAGGAAAATATTAGATAGGTGCTATGTGTAATTCAGTGAATAAGAGGGCAAGGTAACTGACTGGGGGGCCTACTCTAGATTGGGTGACCCCTCTGAATAGAAGATATCTGAATCAAACCTGAATAACAAGAAGTAAGCCACATGTCAATTGGGGAAGAGCACTGATTTGGGAGGAGCATATTCCACACAGAAGCAACAGCAGCTGCAGAGTTCCTTAGATGGAAGTAAGGGGAGGAGGTGGCAGCTTCTGTCTCTGGACCAATGAGAGCGCCAGTGTGACATGAGCATGACAAGTGAGGACAGAAAGGCAGAAGTAGGATTGGAGAGAGAAGCGAGACTTTGAAGGCATAGATCAGTACATGGATTTTATTCTGAATGAAGAGGGTGGTCATGAGAAGGTATTGATCGAGAGCAAGAGAGGGAGCCAAGACACCACCAGTTAGAGGCCTTTTTGCAAAAATTTAAGTTAGAAAAATTGGCTAAGACTAGGAGGGTAGTAGTGAAAGTGGTAACAAATGGTTAGATTCAAGATATATTATACACCTGACACTTGAACAATGCCAGATTAGCAGCACTGACCCCTATGTAGTCAGAAATCCACATGTAACTTTTGACTGTCCAAACACTTAACAACAAATAGCCTACTGTTGGCCAGAAGCCTTACTGATAGCATGTGATAGTTGATTTACAAATGTTGTGTGTGTTACATACAGTATTTTTACAATGAAGTAAGCTAGAGGAAAGAAAATGTTATTAAGAAACACATAAGAAAGAGAAAATGCATTTATAGAATTTATTGAATAAAATCCATGTGTAAGTGCACCCATGCAGTTCAGACCCATGTCTCAACTGCATTTGGGAGTAGCACCGAAAGAACTAGGATGGAATGGGTGTGGGCTTGGGAGAAAGAGTCAAGAATGACTTGCAAATTTTTTGGCTGGTGGTAATAGTTCCTAAGATGCACTTAGGAGTTTGATTTTGAACTTGTTCAAAGTGAGCTGCCAGTTAAACTCATGCCAAAGATGAGCATACAATCCCAGGGAGAGAGATTTGGATGTCATTGGCACATAGACAGTATACAAAGCCATAAGGCTGAACACAATTGCCAAGGGAGTGAGTGTACATGGAGAAGACGGGAGGTGGGGGGGGGGCAAGGACAAAGCTGAGGGAGGTAAAATCAGAAATGGAGACTTAGAAAGGAGCAGCCATAAAGGTAGGAAGAAAACTAGGAAAGTGTGGGGTCCTGGAAGCCACAGAGTTGGAAGTAGACAGTTGTATCCACTTCCCAAAGTGAGCCCTCCCCACACCACCAGATGGGGCACTTTCCTACTAAGCCTGGACCTCTAGAAAGAAATAGAAACCTAAAGAGTTTGATAGCTGAGCTCTACAAACAAACATCTGCAGACTGAGTACAATATTCCTCTCCCCAAATGAGAGCCCCCACTGAGGTGCCAGGATGAGCTACATATCCTGAATCTCTGGAAAAAAGCCTTCCACCCTAATTCCTATGGACTGACATCTCTAACCCAAGCCTCAGGCTGAACCAGTCTGAGGGCCCAGTCATAGATCCCCCACACTGGTTTTCCCAAACTGAGATCCTCAGACTAGGGTCCCCAGTTAGAGCCCTCAGTCTAAGATTCCAGAATGAGATTCCCCCAAAAGAGCCTCCTAGCCTGATCTCCTTGGCCACCATTCTATAGACGGGTATTGCCAAAACAAGCACCTGAGATTAACCCTTCTGTGAATTGTCCCTCAAACTGATGCTTCTAGCCTGAGTCCAAAAGACTTACATTCAAGACCCATACCATAGACTCAGACCACTGAGCCCTCAGAATGGATTTCTAGAGTTCCCCAGTGTAAGCCCCAGAGAGAACCCTGGAATTGAGCTGCCCAGACTGAGCTCCACACAGAAACTCCAGACTGTGTTTTCCTTAGCCCAAGTCCCCCAAATTAAACTACTTAGAGCTAAGTTCCAAGACTAATCTTCTCAGACTCAAATCCAAGACTGACTTCCCCCAGACAAAGCCCCCCATTTTCTACCTCCCAGACTTAGATTTATGGATTGAGATTTGCAGGTTGTGTCTAGCAAATTGAGTTCTCCAGGCTGGGCCCCATACTGAGAACCTAGGACACCTCACTGCCACTAGGGTCCCTACAAGAAGCCTCTCATCTCACTTCTCCACTCAGAGCCCATGAATTCTACAGAATCACATGTACACATTGAGGATCCAGGACTGAGTTCTGCAATTTTACTTCCATACTGGATCCCTAGCATGATAGTTCCAAACTGAAATGCTCTAAATGAGCTCCTTGGATTGGACCCCTAAAGTGAGCTGCCAGTGTAGCTCCCTAGACTGAACCCCAGATTGAGTCCCTTTTTCCATCTGCGTGTCCCTGAGTGAGCCTCTCAGTCTCTCAGGTTCAGTTTTCTGGTATAGTGGTGATGATGATGATATCTACCCCAAAGAGTTGTTTGGAGAATAAAGGAGATCATCCAGATAAAGTTTTTGGTACAATGTCTGGCACATGGTAAAGGCTCAAAAATGTTAGCTGTTTTTATTACTGAGTGCCCTGGCTGACACCCTCCATACTAGAACCCCTAAAATCAGTCCCCAGATGGAGTTCACCAAATTTAGGTTCCTGTTTTATACCAATCTCATCCCTACCTGTGTCTCTAGAAGGAACCTCATAGTGTGAGCATGGCTAACTGAGCTCCCCACATGGAGCACAAAGATGAGCCCCCCACCTCTAAGAACTTCCCAGTCTAGTTTTCTGAGCTTCTCAGGATGAGAGTCAGCCCAATATATGCTCACTAAGTTCCCCAGGCCAAGATCTTAAGCTGACCTCCCTATGTTTTCCCTTTAGACTAAAACCCTCAGGTGGAACCCCAGAAAGTGCTTTGAGGTCTGAGTCCCACTGAATCATATCTCTGGTTCCCCAGACTGACTCCCCCACCTTCTACTTCTCAGACTAAATTCTTGAGCCTGGACTCTAGACTGGACTCACCAAGCCAGGTCAGCTGGAACTCCTGGCCTGAGCTGCCTACCCTGAGCCCAAGATGGAACTCCAAATAAGGTCCCAGACTGCCAAGCCTAGACCAGGCACTATCAAAGCCCCCATACCAAGCTCCTACACCAATCTCCCCAAACTGTGCTCCTTAGCCTAAACCCCCAAATGAATTCCTGAACTGAGATCCCCACACTGAACCTCCAGAAAGAGCCTGTACCCACTGGAAATGCGAGTCTGTTTCCCACACAAGACATCTCCAGACAGAGTTCCCAATAGCAAAGCCTCCAGTCAGTCCAGCAGCCTGCACAGGCCTGAGCTCATATGCCCACTGCTTGCCAGAGTCTTCTTCCTGTCCCCTTCCTTACCTCTACCACATAGCATGCCCCCTTCCCTGGGATGGAGGAGATGTAGAATATATAGGAGAAAGGGCAACTGAAAGAGAAGCTCCAGCTCTGAGGTCAACTCTGCCTCCCAGGTAAACAACCTAAGGCCACCACCTCTTCTCTCTGAGTTCTTAGTTTCTCTATAGGACAAATAGCACAATCTCACTTACAGGGTTATTGTGAGGACTGAAAAAGCTAATTTATGCAAAGCATCTGTTGGGGAGCCCTGGAGAGGGTAGTAGGAGCCTAGGGGCTCCTAGTCTACTGTGGGATACAAGTGTGGACATACAATGGATGTGCAGTATGACAAGTAGGACAGAAGGTGGAGCTAAGGGGAATGTGAGAATCCAGACAAGGTCATAACCCAGCCTGGGAATTCAAGGCAGACTTACTGGAGGAGGTGAGCTGAATCCAAAAGACTAAGTGGCAGTTGGCCAGGTGAGTCAAGACAGGACATGTTGAAAGGCAAGCAGAGAACAATGGAGAGGTCATCAGAAGCCAGATCACCAAGGGCTTTGAATGCCAGACTAAAAGGCTGGGCCCTTATCCTATAGGCATGGGGGAGCCATTGGCACATATGAGTAGAGGAGTGATAGCCAGCCACGTATAAGAAAGCTCTCTCTGGCAGCTAGGGTAGAGGAGGGGTTGGGGATTGGAGCCTGGCACCTGAAAGGCCTGATCTGGGAAAGAGGCCATGGATCTTTAGCACCAAAACTTGGTCATGGAGGGAAGACCTCCTAGGAGAGCAAGACTTAGTTTGCCAACCATATGCACCCACTTCAGAAGCACCTGTGCTCCTCTATTACGGACATATTTTCTGAGTGGGAAAACCCAGCACTGTACAGACAAGAGTGGGGTGCAGTGCAGCTGGGTCTCGAGCATGGTGGGCAGGATTTCTTGCTGTATACAAATGTATAGGAATTTATGTCAATTTTTTCCCTGATAATACCTGGTTACTACAGAAAATATGAAAATTAAAGGAAAGATGAAAGAGGTAGGGGGGCAAATCACCTGTGATACAAGCCCCCAGAGAATCAGTACAAAGAACATTTTGACATATTCTTTCTGGTGTTTTTTTATATGTGAATATTTGCAAAATTGAGAATTTTTGGTATATACAAGTTTGTATCCTTTTCTTTTCCTAAAATATCCTGAGCATTTCCCAAATTATAAAAAAACCATACACAAGCATCATTTGTAAAGTTTGTTTAGTACACCATTATATGAATGCACATTACTTCATTTAGCTGAACCCCTACAGTTGGCCATTTCCATTTCTAGTTTGACACTGTTACAAACACTACTGCAACCAAAATGCATTTGTACCTAGAACATTTACTTTCTTGGTATAGTTCTTATAATCAGAATTACTGAGACAGCCCTGTGTGGTGTGGCTCAGTGGATTGAGCGCTGGCCTGCAAACCAAACACTCACTGGTTCAATTCCCAGTCAGGGCACATGCCTGGGTTGTGGTCCAGGTCCCTGGTGGGGGGCATGTGAGAGTCAACCACACATTGATATTTCTCTCCCTCTCTATCTCCTCCCTTCTCCTCTCTCTAAAATAAATAAAATCTAAAAAAAAAGAATTACTGAGACAAAGAATAGGATCATCTTTTTGTTCCTTTGTATGACTTTCTGATTATAAAAGTAATACATGTTCTTTATCAAAAATGTGAAACACACAGAGAAATCTAATGACAATAAAAACAACGCATAGTCTCACCACCCAGAGACAACTTGTTAAAACACGGGTATGTTTCCTTCCAAGTACATTTATAACTACTATTATTGTTGTTTTTAATGGTAATAATCTTGTTAAGCTTGGGTTTTATTGGCTGCCAGCTATTCTCAGTATTATGATTCTGCTATTGTAGCATTGAGACAGTTTCTAATTTTATGTGCTGTTGCTATGGACATCTTTGCTTTCTGGAATGGAAAGGGTGTAGTGAGGCCAGGAGAGGTATTCAGAAAGCAAAGATGCCCCCAAGAGCATCCCTGCTAGTCCTCCATCCAACTTCCTTCCCACTCTGCCTGCAGAGTCTCTGGAGCTGATAGCCACAGCAGCGGAACACTCTAATGCTGCCATCCGCAAAATGGTGAGTGACTCTCCTAGCCCTGCCCTTCCTTGGCTACCCACCTCTGTCCCGGAGGGCTTGCAACTTGTGAACATCTGAGGGGGAGCCAGCACCACAACTCTGCCTTTTGCTCACTGTCTCCTACCAGGAGCGAATGCACAAGCTGCTGAAAGTATATGAGCTGCTAGGGGGTGAGGAAGACATTGTCAGCCCAACTAAAGAGCTCATAAAAGAAGGCCACATCCTTAAGCTGTCTGCAAAGAATGGGACCACTCAAGACCGATACCTCATATTAGTAAGTGCCAGGTGTGGGGTTATGGGTGGGCCATGCCCCCCACACATGTTGACCTGGTACACACTCAAGACTGTATGTCCTGGTACTAAGTCTTTCCTTTATTAACTTATTGTCCTTTCACTATCTACACTACGAATGTTTTTTCCTATACTTTACAGATGATGTAACTAAGACTGAGAGAGAAGTGACTTGCCCAAGGTCACCCAACTATGAAGTGACTCTCATGCCTAGGCTCTTTCCTTGTGACCTTTGTGCTCTGTCTAGGCTGTTTTCTCTATGTATTGCTTTGAGTCCCCAGTACTAAAGCTTCAGGGGTCTTAGAAGAGAGCTGGCCCACAGCCCTCCTGGGTCATCCACACATACATCCCAAACCTTTTCCTACCTAGTTCAATGACCGCCTCCTTTACTGCGTGCCCAGGCTGCGGCTCCTCGGCCAGAAGTTTAGCGTGCGGGCACGCATTGATGTAGATGGCATGGAGGTAAGCACCAGGAGGTGGGAAATGGGGACCCTAAGTGGGGCCTTGGTGCTGGGAGGTTATAACAAAAACCTGACTTTGCCCCAAGTCTGTCCGTGCATGTGTGCAGAGGATGAGGGCCCTGTGGAACACAGTAGGCCTCACAAAACCTCTTTCTCCCTCCATTCAGCTAAAGGAAAGCTCCAACCTCAATCTGCCTCGAACCTTCCTGGTGTCAGGAAAGCAGCGCTCCCTGGAGCTCCAGGCCAGGTACCTGCCCTTGCCTATCTATGGCTTTTCTTCAGATATTCTATGGTAGGGCCATGCACTTCATTCAGGCTACCTCCTTAAGGGAGAGATTGTTTCGGAGAAAGTGTGGGCACCTTTCCCCAAAGATACAGGCTTGTTCCTCTGGTGGGTTTTATTAGAAGAGAGGGAAGATAGTAATCTGAACAAGAATAACAACAACACAAACAGTTTATTGTACATTCAGAGATTTAAAAGAAATACCAAGTGCAATGCTTGGTATAGCATAATGTGAGGCTGGTTTGAGAAAAACAGCCCTAAAAGATATTGGCAAGACAATAGGAACATCTAAATGTGAAGTGAGCGTTAGCTATTGGGGAATTACTGCTGACTTCCTCGGGTGTGGTCATGGTATAGTGGTTATATAAGAGAATGGCCTTGTTTTCTTATGATACATGCTGAGGAGTTAGTATCATATCATATCTGTAATTTATCTTTAAATGATTTAGCTACCAAAAATACATACATATATACACACATACTTACATACATATAAACTATATATAAATAATATATATGAAGTAAATATAGCAAAATATTTGAAAATTTTGCATCTAGCCCTAGCTGGTGTGACTCAGTGGGTTGAGCACCAGCCTGCAAACCAAAATGTCACTGGTTTGATTCCCAGTTAGGGAACATGCCTGGGTTGTGGGCCAGGTTTCCAGTAGGGGGCATGCAAGAGGCAACCAATTGATGTTTCTGTCACACACTGATGTTTCTCTCCCTCTCTTTCTTCCTCCCTTCTCCTTTCTCTAAAAAAAAATAAATAAATAAAGTCTTTTTTAAAAAGAAAATTTTGCATCTATATAGTGGGTATATATTTAATGTACTGTGCTATACTCTCTGCTTTTTTGTATGCTTGAAATTTTTCATAAGAAAAAATTTGTAAACAGTAACAAATTTAAAAGTAATACCCAACCATTTCATGAAGAGGCTTCTTTCTTATCTCTCCTCTACTTGGATGATTATAATAGTAGCTCAAATTTAATGAAGACATACTTGTTCTTATGCCAGGCACTGTTTTAACTCAAACAATTTAAGTATAAATTGACTAGTTCAATGCTTGAAAACAACCCTTGAAGTAGCTACTGTTACCATCTATCCCATTTTACAGATGAGGAAACTGAGGCACAGAAGAGTTATGCACCTTGCCCAAGATCCCACAGCTAGAAAGGAACAGAGCTAGGATTGGAGCTCATGCTGCCTTCTGAGGGCCCAGGGGATAGGTATCAAAGTCATGGTCAGGGCTGGAGAATGAATGCACATGGCTAGATGACCTGTTTCTGATAGGCTTCAAGAAAGTGAGAAATAAGAGTCAGAACCCTCATTGTTGGGAATATAGAGAGGCTATAGAGAAACAAATGTGGACTAGAGGGTATTTGAATCTCTGGGAGACACAGCAGCCTGGAGGCCTGCAGCCAGGAAAAGGAGAACAAAGCTAACTGGCACATCTGGGGGAGGGCAGGTATGGGGCCTAGTAGGGCCTAAGAAGAGTCTGAGTAATAAGCCACAAGGCTGTGTGGATGGGTGTGGGGGGGAGACTGCTGAGGGATGCTGGACCCAGATGGGTGCACTGAGCAGTGTAAGGTTTCCTCCTAGTGGCTGAAAAAAGGCATGGAGGGTTTGCTTTGCAATGGCTTTTACTGCCCTTAAAAAATATACAGGGTCCAGCAGAAGTAACGCCATAGAGTATGGTTGGTAGGGTAATAATATGGGTGTGATAATTTATAGTTTTAATTTGAACATTTCACCTAAAATGTCATATGATGTGCTTGAGTGTGATATTGTTATGTTACAGAATTACATGCTTATGATTTTGTAATAAAAGTTTGCGATAAAAAGGGACATTATTTGTGCTAGACCCCGTATTTTGGTGAAAACTTTTAAATACGGAGAAAAGTAAAAATACAACAAATACCCATATGCCCACCACTGACACAACTGGTTCTCAACCTTGGTTACAACCTCAGCTGGGAGGCTTTTTAAAAAACCTGATGTTTTGGCATCCACCCCTAGAGATCCTGATTTAATTTGTGTGGGTGTAGTCTGAATATGGGGAGTTTTTAAAGCTCCCCAGGTGATTTTAATGTGTGCAACAGGGTTTAGAACCACTGACTTAGAAGTCACCAACTATTGACATTTTGCCATGTATACCTTTTACTGAACCATTCTAAAGTAAATTATAGACGTGACACTTCACCCGTGTATATTCAATTTGCATTGCCAAAAAACACTATTGTGGCTCTTAAAAATCAAAAACAGTATTTTCTACTGCAAAGAAATTATAGAATATAAACAAAATGAATTGTTTGAAAAAGAATACCATCAGAATACAGTAAAATTCCCTAGAACCGTACTACCTAGAGAGAACCGGTGCTGATATGTTGGTAGATCCCCTTTGAGGCTTTTCCTCTCTTCGTATATTTGTGCATGTGTGCATATGTATGTATACATAAACACAAATGCAATGTTTTCTTTCCATATTTCATTAATGAAAAATTTCCAAAATACAGAAAAGTTTATAGACTTGTACAGTGAACACCCATAAACCTACTGTATAGATTCTGCAAGTGTTAATTAACATTGTGCTATAGTTACTTTATCACAAATCTATTCTTTTATCCATCCACCAATCCATCTGATTTTTTTTAAATGCATTTCAAAATCAGTTGCAGTCATTGCTACATCTCATCCCTAAAGATGTTGGTGTGTATATCATTAGCTAAAGTTCATTATTTATTTTAAGTCCTCTCCTTTTCTTGAGGCAAAATTTTCAAACAGTGAAATAAATGCATAGGCCTTAAGTGTACCAAGGATGAGTTTTGACAAATGTAAACACTCATATCACATATATTTTTTAAACAAAAACAGAATATCACATATATTTTTTAAACAAAAACAGAATGCTATGTATATATTATATATGTTGCTTCCATTTAACATACTATAAACAGTTTTATACCTCATTCAGGTTGTGAATTATGTTCCATCAGTAGTGATGTACCATTTTTTTTTACCTGATCCTCTGTTAGATACTTAGGTTGCTTCCAATTTCTCACTAGAATAAATAGCACTGCAATGGCCATACTTATAGCTAAATATTGCCTCACATCCTTAATTTTTCATGAAGTGGTTCTAAGGGTATATACCCTTAGATTTTCATAATAGAAAAATACTTTTGATATCTGAAGTGTGGATGTGGAAGGAGATTGGAAGAGACCAGGAGGGAATCAGCCAAGAGGCTGGGTCCAATTCCTAATGATCATTTGATGGGAATGCAACCCGGGCAGAGGTCTTGGAAACTGCAGAGCAGACAGGAGTCAGGAAAGAAAGGCAAAGAAAAGGGGAAATTCACACTAATTGAGTACCTAGCGTACCAGGGATTATGCTGGGCATGTGCATGTCATTTCAATTACTGCTCAGAACAACCCAAACAAATAATTGTCATCTCCATTTTACAAATGAAGAAAAATAAACTACCCTCCTTTCTCAAACTTGATATTCCAACAAGAGGGATTTATGGTTTGTTGTATGTTCCATACCCTTATACACACCTCACCTTTACCCCTCTACCTGAAGCTTAGCCTCTCCTTGAAGAAACCCTTGTGTACCAGCCCCCACCCAAACTCCAGGCTGGGGCAGGTCTCCTCTTCTGGACTCCTCAGCCCAATTTTCACTCTCTCACAGCACTGATACCCTTGTATTGTCCCTGTCTCTCCCCCAACCCCAGACCATGAGTTCCTTGAGGGTAGGGACCTCTCTGAGGCCCATGTTCCTAGCACCAAGTCTGGAATGTATTAGTAACTATTGAATAAAAGCTCAAACAGGTTAAATGATGTGCCTCAAAGGTCACATGCGTTATAAGTGAAGGAGGAGAGGGTCAAACACAGGTCTGTCTGACTCCAAAACATTTGCTCTTTACCACTGCAATTGCTTTTGCTTGGCCTGCCTAACCCAACATCTTTTTTTTTTTTTGCCCCCAAGGACTGAGGAGGAAAAGAAAGACTGGGTCCAGGTAACATCCAAGAAGGCTTTGTGGTAGGGGGCTGGAGGAGTATTAACAGGTCTCCCAGGGGTTGGTGAACTGTCTCTTAAAACTCACATCTGACTGGTATGGGTCTGGAAAACAAACTTTACCATCCCCATTTTACAGATAAGCTCACTGAGGTCCACAGGTTAAGCAGAAACTCACAAATTCTTCCTTCAAAAAGCTGGCTCCCCTGAGAGTGTAACCCCAGTGAGTTAAGCCCAGACAGTGGCTAGGAAGGCCTTCTGCAGTTTTTCAGCCACTGATTCCCCTCCCCCCATTTCACAAATATAAGAACTGAGCCCTTGCTGGTGTGGCTCAGTTGATTGGGCATCGTGCTGCAAAAGGAAGGATTGTGGGTTTGATTCCCCATCAGGGCACATGCCTAGGTTGCAGGTCAATGCCCAGTCAGGGCACATATGAAAGACAACCAATTGATGTTTCTCTTTCACATTGATGTTTTTCTCCCTCTTTCTCCCTCCCTTCCCCTCTCTCTTAAAAAAAAAAAAAAAAAAAAAAAAGAACTGAGGCCTGGATATAGGAAGGGACTTGCTCAAGGTTGTACAACTAGCAAGCAGACCTGTGCCTAGAACCCAACTTTTCTGACTCTGGGCTAGGTCCTAAGATGATGAGATGAGGTTGGAAATGGCTGGGTTGTGAAGTGATCTGACCTCTCATTTCTTATATCCTCTCCCCAGGCCATCAACTCCACCCTTCTGAAGCATGAACAGACGCTGGAGACCTTCAAACTGTTGAACTCAACAAACAGGGAAGATGAAGACACACCCCCTCACTCTCCCGTAAGAGTCTGAATCCCCTCCCTCTACACTGGGCCTCCAAGTCCCCATCTTACCTTGAGATGCTCCTCTCCCTTTCCCAGAGGCAGTGTATGACTTCAAAAGCACAGTTTTCTGTTGGTAGGGCTGCAGAAAAATCACTGGAGGAATGGAAGCCCAGTAAGTAGAAATGACTTGTCTTCAGTAGCACAATGAGGTAGGGATAGAGGCAGGACTCAAAGACAGGTCTCCTGAATGTATCTGTGGCCTCCTAATGATAAACCAAGTCTTGGGGCAGGCACAAGGGTTAGCCAAACTGGACAGAGGAGTAGCTGTCTCTGACCTGGGACCTGGCCCTCTCTCCAGAATGTGGATCTTGGGAAGCGGGCACCTACACCCATCCGAGAAAAGGAAGTCACCATGTGCATGCGCTGCCAGGAGCCCTTCAATTCCATCACCAAGCGCAGGCACCACTGCAAGGCCTGCGGGCATGTGAGTGTTGGGAGGCAGGGGCAGAACTAGGGAGGGGACGGGCCAGCAGCCTGAAGGCCCACTTCTGAGAGGGCATGGTCCAAGTGGGGAAGAGGCCATGAGTCAGCTGTGGGAATTGGTACACTGAAGGGGAAGACTTCTGGAATCAGGCATCTCTTGCCCACTTGCCACTCCAGGTGGTTTGTGGGAAGTGCTCCGAGTTCCGGGCCCGCCTTATCTATGACAACAACCGCTCCAACCGTGTGTGCACTGACTGCTACGTGGCTTTGCATGGGGTGCCTGGGAGTAGCCCAGCCTGCAGCCAGCATACACCTCAGCGCCGGAGGTCCATCTTGGAGGTAAGACCCAGGCTTATGACCACTAGCCCTCACACATCAACCACATGGACCCCAGCCACCTGCCCAGTGTGACTGAGGCCTGGTTATCTCTGAAACCATATGGTGCCATGTACATCCATGGAACATCCAGGCTTGGAGAGTAAAATGAATGCAAGAGTGAGTGAATGAAAGCCAGTACTTTTAAGTGCTTTAGACATTTGATCTTCACCGGAATTAATTTATCCATGCTATTACTATCCCTATTTTACAAATGAGGAAACTGAGGCCCAAGGAGGTTATTAACCCACGTTATACAGCTAGTGAGTAGCAGAGCTTGCATGTTTTTTATTTATAAATTATCTTTTCTTATTATAAAGTAGGATATGTGCACTGAAGAAAATTAGACAATATGAACAAAAATAATAAAAGCACCCTATTTCTTCCACCCACTAGATAACCTCTAACACTTATGCTTCCTATCTTTCTAGGCGCGTGCACATTTTGGTTTTGTTTCTTAACCAAATTGAGGTATTTATTTTACTTAACATTTAAAGAACCTTTACTCTGTGCCAGGCACTATTCTAAGCATTTTGCATCTATGAATTCATTTAATCCTTACAATAGCTCTATGTGCTTTCTTTCCAAGTCAATACATTTTCACCTAGAGCTGGGATTCCGAGCCAGTCTGCCTTACCCAGCCCCCATCCCCTTAGCAACAATGCTAGATTGCCTCTCACTGAGTATAGGGAATGGATATGTGACAAAAGATAACAAAAAGGTGAGGTATAAATGCATAAATCACTTGAGGAATAAATGGACTGATAGAAGACTGACTGGCATTCAGGTGCCCCTGCTGAGAGCTGCACACCCCTCCTACCTAACTAGAAGAGGTAGCAGCCATGGCCTGACTGACTCACTGGGAGACATTGGGCAAGTCAGTACTGCCACCTGAATTCAGCAATCCTCATCTGAAGTATGGGCATAGCAATACCTACACTGAGAGGGTACTGAAGCCCAGAGGAGCCAGGTAGGCCTTTTATCATCATTGATGTCCCCTATGTCTCTGGTCACAGAAACAGGCTTCAGTGGCTGCAGAGAACAGCGTCATCTGCAGCTTCCTGCACTACATGGAGAAGGGTGGAAAAGGTTGGCACAAGGCATGGTTTGTGGTCCCTGAAAATGAACCCTTGGTGCTGTACATCTACGGAGCCCCTCAGGTGTGCATCCTACTCCTTTGGGTCCTTTCAGCCACCTGGCAAAACCAGGCTGTCCCCCTTTCCCTTCAGTCCTGGACTTCTCCTTGGCCTTGGCACATTGGGGGAGCCTAAGTAGAAATCACAACCCCCACCCTTGTGAGATAAAGACTGGATAGAAACAAGTATTGTGGACCAATGTATGTAGGGGAAAGTGGGGTGAGTTGTGAAAGGGGTCTAGCTTCCTCGAGGAAGCCAGAGTGCAGATGGGGTACTGCTAGATCCCATTTGAATGGGGTAAACATGTAATGGGGGCGACAGCCTAGGCAAAGGCCTGAAAACTTTGGTATACACTAACGAGACTAGCCCAGCTATTTTGGGGTATAGGAGGAAACAGGTATTTGAGCCCAACCTGCATCCTAAACCCAGTTCTGACATTTTCCTATTGCTGTCAACGGAGCCTTAGAAGGTTCTTGAGCAGGTGAAGGAAAAGGGGGGTTAGCAGGTGAAAAACTGGTGAGAAGCCAATCTCCAAGGTAACCCTGGCTCTGTTCTTTTCCCAGGATGTGAAAGCCCAGCGCAGCCTGCCCCTCATTGGCTTTGAGGTGGGGCCTCCTGAGGCAGGGGAGCGGCCTGACAGACGCCATGTCTTCAAGATCACCCAGAGCCACCTGAGCTGGTACTTCAGTCCTGAGACAGAGGAGCTGCAGCGGCGCTGGATGGCTGTGCTTGGCCGGGCGGGCCGTGGGGATACATTCTGCCCAGGGCCCACACTGTCTGAGGACAGGGAGATGGAGGAGGCACAGGTGGCATCTTCAGGAGCCACTGCTGAACCCTCTGAAGGCCCCCAGACCCAAGATAAGACCTAGAGGGTTTGGGAAGAACTGGGGCCCCCTGCCCCACACTCTAGCTGCCCATGTCTGATTGGGGGGCCCCAGCCCTCTCCCTCCCAGCTCAGTTAATACTTGAACTCCCATCATGGGCACTTGCAATCCGAAATGCTGGGTCTTGGGTTTTTCTTAAATTCATCTTTTCACAAAACGTGGGCTTTTAAAAAAATATTCCTAGTGATGCTAAATTTTTGTAATCCCTGTCCCCGGGGAGGGGGTGGGAATTATTGCTAGACCTGCCTGAATTAGGCCATTTTCCCCCATCCCCTCAATACCCTGCAGATCCTGCCTTCACCCATTTCACCCCAAAGTACCAGAAGCAGGACACCTGGAGCCAAGTGCCAGTTCTTCCACTGAGTTCATGGCCCTGGCCCACCCCTGCCTGCCCCTTCAGCCAGTGTCTCCACATGTATGTTAGGTGGGGCAGTGACCGGATCCTTCCTGCCTATCCATGGCTTACAGCTTCTACCCAGCCCCAAGGCTACCCATTATTTTATCGTCCAGACCCATGGCAGGGCCACCGGGCAGGACAGGGGAACAGGGGGGAGAACAATGGATACTCTTGGTTTCGTTTTTTAAAGAAAAATACAGTTTATTTCAGGCTTACGGAAACTTTCAGAGCACTGCTGTGCTCCACTTGTCTGTTTGTTTGTCCAAAGTCCCAGACTGCTAGGGTGGGCCCCAAAACTGCTCCCTTGCTGAGTTCTGAACCTCAGGTTCCAGAAAGATGACTCCAAGTATACTTACAACAGGTCAAACAACAGATTAAACATTAAGGTATTATTTATTCAGGTCTTAGGCCTCATCCCTGGACTTCGATGAAATTGGATAAAGAGTTTGGAAAGAGGTTAGAGGAAACAAAAAACAAAGCCCAGGTCACCCAAGCTTACCACCTTGCCAAGGTCTTAGAATTTCTGAAGGAACCCAGGGTTAGAGACTGGGCTGCAAGAAGGGAGTATCCCTGGGAGGTTCCAGTTTCTTGACAGGGGTACAGAGGTGCTGCTGCTCCTGCTGTGTGTGTGCAGCAGGGAAATGAGAGGTGTCATAACTTTCATTCACATCAGTGAATCTCTCTCCCTGCTGCATGTTCATCTCACTATTCCTGACCCAGCAAAAGCACTGGTTCTGCTGGTCCTCTCCCTTTATAAATCTACCTGCCTGCTCTCAAACAGCATTCAGCTTCTTCAGCCACAGCCACACCCACTCATCCTTCTATCTTCCCACTGACTGCACCCAAGGCACTGAGCTGGGAAACCAGGCCTCATTCATCATTCAGATGGTAACTTACAGCCCTAGGAGGTGTGGTTAACCAAGTCCTACCACCCCAAGACCAAGGACGCTAGGGCTCTTCTTCCCTTGGAGGAAACTTGACAGGGGAAGAGGGAGAAGGTGGAGATGGAATAACCAGTCCAAAGGCCCACAAGCCTCGAAAAAAATCTCAAAACATCTAGCAAATAAGGGCCCAAACCATTTCCAGACCCACTCATTTCTTTCTCCGGACAATGGTCCAACCATCCTCCACTATATCCTCTTCCTTAATAGTCTGGGAGTCTGGACCAGAGGATGCAGGCTGGGGGCAGACTCCATCGGCAGCTGCCCCATCATTCGTAGCTGTGACCTGGAGGAGAAATAAAAAACACAGCTAAATACAAAGCCTCCCAGCTGTGGCCAATGAGAGACTCAGGCTCTCCCAGCTTTGCAAGGATTGGCTGTGTGACCTTAGGAAAGTTCCCTGCCCTCTATAGATAATACAGCCACTACCATCCCACCCCCATCACTTCCCTATGATACTAGCTGATCTCCCAGAAAATTGAAAATATCTAAATCTCCCCACCCAAGGGGCAACCCTTTTACCTCCATGTCCTCCACACTGTCCGCATCATCCTCATCTGTCTCTCTGGCTGTCGTAAGTGTGGTGGCTCTAACCCTGCCCTTTCTTTGAGTGATGCTGGAAGCCATCTCCTTCAGAGCGGTCCCATCACCCCTCTGGAAGTGGTGGAACATGGTATTCAGCTGCTGGCTCACCTACCAAGAAAACATTCAGCCAGCTGGATTTTCTATAGAACCTACAACAGCCCATGTTTGCAGCAAGAGTGGGAAAGGGTTTGGATTCCAGAAGAGAACGGGGCTCTTTTCTTCCCTAAGGATTTCACTAATGAAGGAACCACCTATGAAGGGCTCAGGTAAAGGCCTGAAAAAATGAAGGAGGGCCTCCTAGCAGGGAAGGCAATCCCAGTAGGGGGAGTGATGTTAACCAGAGCAAGGGTGAAAAAGTACCTGGCCTGACCTGCCCTTGGGATACGGATGAGGAAAAGACCTGGCTGAGAATAATGTCTGAAGAGAAAATGGAAGAGGCAGGGTTTGAAAGGCCTTGGAAGACTAGATTTCCCATTAGGCAATGGGGGGTCATAAAAGGATCTTATGCAAACTCGAGAAAAGAATGGTTAGAGCCAAGAGTCTTAGTCTAAAAAAAAAAATACTTGGGGAGAAGAAAGACTGCAAGCAAAGAGATCGCAGTTGTGTCCATGACACGCTCACCTGGGGCAGACTCCCGTCCTCCACAACTGTATCAAACTCGTTCGTCATGAGCTCCCCAAGGAAGTCCTCTACCTCATCTAGCTCCAAGTCAGCTGAGTAGGAAAGAATAGGGCCCTTTGGTCAAAGGCCAGCCAACTCCATCACTCCTGCCTGCTACTTTTCAATACCTATGTACTGGGTTCACATCTGGTTGGTGGGTAAGGATCCAAACAGTGAGCCTTTTATTCGCTGAAGTGCTCTGCATTTCCAGGTTTGAACATGAGAGACCCTTCATAACTGTGGCTCCACAGACACAGGAGGCCACATACCAATGGCATAGGTAAGAAGAAATGGACATAAGCACTTGCAATGATGAAATATCATACATAGCCTTGACATCAACATCCTATTGTGTGACTTTGGCTAAGCCTCCCTCTCGGGACTTCAGTTAACTTATGGGCCCATATTCCTTTTCTGAATTAGAAAAATACTGAAGAATGTCTTCCACAAAGCTCCTCACTCTCTTCCCTCTGGGAGACCTCATCCACCCCCTTGGCATTCCTAACTACTCCAACCTAATATCCCCAAATCTGTCTCCAACCCAAACTACGCTTTATCTGTTTCACAGGTGCCTATGACCCTCCATATTCAAAGCCAGACTCATCACCTTACCCTTAAAACCTACTTCTCATCCTGCAGGGTACCTCTGTTTCATGAAAGGCACCTAATCCACATCCACCCAAGCATTCATACCAGAAACCTGCCTCCTTTTCCTTCCCCCTCTACAGCCAAACCATCTCCAAGTCCCTAATATACCCATTCTTTTCCATGATTATCACCACTGCCTTAGTTCAGGACATCATCATTTTCTACACAGAAACAGCCTCCTCATCAGTCTTTCCCTCTCTAGTCCTTGCTCCACACTGATTGCCATCTGAATTTTCTAGCCAGCAAATCCCATCCTACTATTCACCTAAGAACCTGCCGATTAATTTTTCTCACTTACTGCAGTGTTCATACCGTGTTTTTGGGAAGTAACTGTCCTACTGGGTTTTAAAGGAATCTATCTAGAAAGCTAATGGGCAACAAAGGTAAACAGGCTTCTTTTTAATTCTTATTCTCATCCAAGCCTTTACTATGTTAATGATTCTTGTGACTCTTAAGTAGGAGCTGAAGAAAAGTGCTTTTCTTACATAATTTGACTGGAGAAGCTTTTTCCTCAATGAACATCTAACAGAACTACTCTCCCATACTATGCTGTTTGGTTAACACTGACCTAAAGGACAAAATCAAAGGCATGTAAGGCCTTCCACATCCCACCCTTTTACAGGGGCCTCCCCACTCCTCTGCTTCACTCTCTACCACTCCTATTCTCCACACCCCCAAAAACACGTGCACGCGCACACACTTAACTCCAGTACTGAGCACCCTACCACTTTCCAAATATAACACATAATCTCATACCACAGAACTTATTTGAGTGCTCCTCTCCCTGCCTCCCACAACTAGTTAACTCTTTCTTATCCGTTATAACTCAGTGCAGCCCTGGCTGGTGTGGCTCAGTAAACTGAGCACTGGCCTGCAAACCATAGGTCTGCCAGTTTGATTCCCAGTCAGGGCACATGCCTGCGTTGCAGGCCAAGTCCCCAGTAGGAGACGTGCAGCAGGCAACCACACATTGATGTTTCTGTCCCTCTCTTTCTCCCTCCCTTCCCCTCTCTAAAAATAAATAAATAAAATCTTAAAAGAAAAACTCAGCTCAATCCCTACCTCCTCTAACAATCTCCAAGGGAAACCTCCCAAATCTTATGTTACCCAAGCACCCTGAGTTCCTCTTTATTGAACACCTACTACCCTGTGTGTAAATGCCTGTTTACTTATATGGATCCCTCACTAGATTGTAATCTTCTTGAGAAAAAGGTCTCTGCCTAATATCATCTCCAAGACTAAAAAAAACTGAATGAAGAATTTTGTAAAACTAATACTATGCAAAAGGCCCTCTGCAGGGCCCCTTATTTCTCATATGATCCTCAAGACACAACAAAGGTGCAGATCTCTGTTGTTCAAATACTCAAATGTGTTTACTGAGCACTTAAAATGTGGCTAGGCCAAACTGAGATGTGCTAAAACTGTAAAATACCCACCAGGTTTTTTTGTAAATATTTTATTTATTTATTTTTAGAGAGACAGGCATGAGGAAGAGAGGGAGAGAAACATCAATGTGTGGTTGCCTCTAGTGCGCCCCCTACTGGGGGGTCTGGCCCGCAATCTACCCATGTGCCCAGGCTGGGAATAGAACAGATGATCCTTTGGTTCACAGGTCAGCGCTCAATCCACTGAGCTACACCAGCCAGAGCATCCAGCAGATTTTGAAAATTTAGTGCTAAAATGTACAACATATCATTAATAGTATTTTATACTGATTACATGTTGGAATATTTTGGATATATTGAGTTGAACACCATTAATTTCACCTGCTTCTTTTTACTTCATGAAAGTTGCTGCAGAAAATTTTCAAGTAAAATTATGTGACTCGGGGATGGACCTTATATCCATTTTAAGAATTAGGGAAGTGAGTCTCAGGAAGATAAAATGAGTTGTCTAGTGTGCTACCTGCCCGAAAGGCATCTATCTGACCTCAGGATTCTGACTCCAAAGCCTGTACTCATTCCACCTAGCCCTCAGGTACCAATCGACAATTGCTCAAGAGTAAATGCGGACCCTCCATAACCTGCCTCTGCTCCAGCCCCCTCGCCTCCTCGTTCTGTAACCGCCCCCCCACACACACACACACAAGTCGCAGCGCCTCACTCACCATTGCGGAAGAAGTATTCCTCCACCGCACTTCCCAGCCACTCGGCTTTCTCCTGGCTGTGCGCTCCCCCGAAGCCATTCTCCACAGCGATCTGTGAACATAGGCCCAAGTGGACCACGTCAGCCCAAGAAAGACCTCACTTGAGGTGACGTAGGAGTTCGCCACTTGTGCCGCCGAGCCTCAAGAGCCAATCCCGGCCAATTCATATTCTGCTCCAGGCCCTAACCATTCCTGGCCCAGGCCCCCGCCCCGGCCGCGGCCCCTCTCACCTGCAAGGCAGGCCAGGCCTCCAGGGCAGCGCGGACGCCAGCTCCGAAGAGAGCTCTCAAATCTTCCCCGGCGCCCGCCATCATCTGGCCAAGCGCCACGTGATGCCCAGGCAGACCAATCCCTCCTCAGCAAGGCCCAGGCACAATCGAAAACCGAGCCTGAGAACCCAGTCTTCTTTCCGCAGACCTGGCAGCAAGACTAGAGCAGTAGAAACATTGATAGGAGCAATGGATGACACCCACACAGTTACTAGCGTACAGTACATAAATCAAAGGAAGCCAGAAGTGGGAGCCACGTGGGGCCATGGGTTCCGAGCCCCTGGGTTCTGGGCCATACTGCGCAGAAAAGATGTGACGAACTTATTAACAATATAGATACCAGTCCCCGGGGCAGAAGAATCAACCTCAGAGAACATAGCCTAAAAATCTGCATTTAAAAAATCATCGTTACATCTGTAGAACACTACACCCAAAATAGCAAAATACACACTTTTCTGAAGTGTACAAGGAACATTCTCCTGTTCAGACCATATGCTAAATCACAAAGCAGGCCTCAATAGAATTAAAAGGATTGAAATCAATCAAAGGATGTTTTCCAACCACAGTGGGGTGAAATTAGAAATCAACAACTGAAAGAAATTTGTGAAATTCACAAATATGTGGAAATTAACGCACTTCTAAACAACAAATGGGTCAAAGAAAAAAATTACAAGGGAAATTAGAAAACATCTCTAATTGAATGAAAACATAAACACAGCACACCAAAATGTATGAGGTGCAGCTGAAGCAATGTTTAAAGAGAATTTTATAGCTATAAATGCCCATATAACAAATCATATCAATAACTTAACCTTCTACCTTAGGAAACTAGAAAAAGAAGAACAAAGGAATCACAAAGCAACCAGAAAGAAGGAAATAAAGCTTGGAGAGGAAAAAAAAATGGGATAGAAAACAGAAAAACAATAGAGAAACAATGAAACAAAAAGTTGATTATTTGAAAAGATCAACATAATTGACAAACTTTTAGCTAGATTGGCTAACTAAAAGGGGGGGGACTCAAATTGTTGAAATCAGGATTGAAAAAGGTGACATCACTAGTGGCTAGTCAAAAAAGACGACATGGTGCCCTGACGGGCGGCTCAGTGGTTTGGGTGTTGTCCAGCAAATGTCTGGGTTGCATCCGCTCCCCTAGTTGGGGACATGTGAAAGGCAACTGATCAATGTTGGATCAATGTTTCTCACTCAATCAATGTTTCTCTCCCTCTCTTTCTCCCTTCTTTCCCCTCTCTCTAAAAATAAATAAATAAATAAATAAATAATGTTTTTTAAAAAGACCACATTATAATACCATTTCTACAAAATGTACGGAATAGGCAAATCTATATACAGAAAATAGATTAATGATTACTCAGGGCTTGGAGAGGAAGGAAATGGTATCTGACTCCTAATGGGTACAAGATTTCTTCTGGTGGTGATGAAAATATTCTAAAATTACATGTGGTGATGGTTGTTGCATAGGCTGAGTTTTGCCCCCCCCTCAATTCATCATATGTTGAAGCCCTAACCCCCAATACCTCAGAATGTAGAACTATGTGGAGATGGAGACTTTAAAGAGATAATTAAGGTAAACTGAGTCCATATGGGTACATCCTGATCCAATATGACTGGTATCCTTGTAATAAGAGATTAGGATACAGAGAGAGACACCAAGACACATGCCTGCATGGAGAGATGACCATGTGAACATGGAAAGAAGGTGGATGGCTGGCAAACCAAGGAGAAAGGCCGCAGAAGAAACCAAACCTGCCAACACCTTGGTCTCAAACTTCTAGCTTCCAGACTGTAAAGAAAATAAATTTTTACTGTTAAAGCTACCAATCTGTAGTATTTTGTTATAGCAACCTTTGCAAACTAATACAGTTGTACAACTCTGAGGATATACTAAGAACCATTGAATCATACACTTTAAATGAGTGAAACTTATAAATAATATTTCAATAAAGCTGTTCTTTTAAAGATTTATTTATTTATTTATTTATTTATTTATTTATTTATTTCTACAGAGGGGAAGGGAGGGAGAAAGAGGAAAAGAAATATCAAGGTGTGGTTGCCTCTCACGTGGCCCCTACTGGGGACCTGGCCAGCAAGCCAGGCATGTGCCCCAGACTGGGAAGGGAACCAGTGACCCTTTGGTTCGCGGGTTGGAGATCAATCCACTGAGCTACACCAGCCAGGGCTCAATAAAACTGTTCTTCTTCTTCTTATTATTATTAATGTTTGAATACAGTTGTCTCCATTTTCCCATCACCACTTTCCTCCACCCTACCCACCCTCAATCCTAAATATAACCAGAGACATTGAAATTAAGAATAAAGCTGTTCTTAGAAAAGTATTACAGATGACTTCCTCTCACAGCAAAGTTCGCAAACTTTGGACTGGACCACTGTTGATAAACCGTACTGGATGATTGCGTGCCTGGCCCTGTGCTGAATGCTGTTGGGTCCTGGGGTTTGGTCAGATGCTCAAGAAGCTCCAAGACTGGCATGCAAAACTTGTCCAAGGACCATAGAATATGATCAGTGCTCAGGGTGAACCTAAGTTTTGAAGGGCCTGAAGGAGATACAATTTTGCAAGCCCTGTTTAAGAAAAATGGTACAAGCCTCCCCGTGCTTACCACAGGCTGTGTTCTTAGACTGCCTGTACAGAAAGAGGAGGCAGAGTAAACCCACCCTATATACACCTCAGCCCAGGCCCTTTGCCTGGTCTGTATTGTGAATGGGAGGACATGGAAAAAAAATAGTACAGCTCTGGCTGGTGTGGCTCAGTGGATTGAGGACTGGCCTGTGAACCAAAGGGACGCTGGTTTGATTCCCAGTCAGGGCACATGCCTGGGTTGCAGGCTGTGTCCTCAGTTGGGGACATGTGACAAGCAACTAATTGATGTATCCCTCACACATCGATGTTTCTGTCCCTCTCTTTCTCCCTCCCTTCCTCTCTCTCCAAAAATAAATTAAAAATTTTTTTTAAAGAAAAATAGTACAAATTTAGGTATGACAGTGAATATTGCTTCAGATTTACAAAAGAAATCTCAAATTTTATGAATTATAATTTTTAAGCTGACAAATGCCACAAACATCATCAAATCCAGAAAAATAAAATATTCTTATTAATTGCCTGATTCACCCCTCTACTAAAGTTTTCATTTTTGATACTCTCTTGTACTATGACAATTATTTAGTAATAAATATGACAAATAAGTATGACAATTCTTTAGTAATAATATTCCCTAGAGAAAATAAAATGAATTCAATCCCATTCAGTTGATCAATTTTTCTTATTATTGGTATTTAGAAAAGCTTCAACTTTGCAACATGTTATTATTAGTAATGTACATTTTAAGATTGTTGTCAAATTTGGGGAAATCTCTACCTAGTTTCTTTTACATGTGAGCTGTAAAATTTCAGGTTTTTAACTGTTCCTGTCCAGTGACAAATCTTAAATGTGCTTGAAATTTACAATGTTCAATAAAATAACCTGGGACTTGGAACTGGCCTGTGTTAAGTGCATGGCACCAAAGCTTAAACTTTATTAGTTCTCCAGCTCTGTGCAATGCCATAGGAGAAAGGAGCACAGGAGCTCAGGGAGACCAGCAGAGGAGGTCCCTGAACCAGTGGTGGGGGGAGTGACAAGGCTCTCAGAGATGATGCCTAAAGTGATACAAAATTTGAATGGAATTTTGCCTGGAGATAGGGAGTTTCTGCATGAGGGTGGGGTTGTTCCTAAAAGAAAGAGTCCTTCATGGTGAAGAAATAATGTATACAAAGAATCAGAGGCAGGAAACCAAGTGGTGTGAGATGAGCATCATGAGCATTCCCAGACTGATAAACTCAGGAAACATAAACTCCTACCCAGCTCCAGAGACTCATTCTGGCAGACACAGCAATTTAGATTGAGTTCAGAGGCCCAAATGAAGAAACTGAGATTAAGCACCTCTGCCTGAGTTCCTAGGGTCTGAGGCCTTAAATTTACATGGAGATTAGATTCTGGTCTCCAGTTCCAAACTGTGTGGGTTTTTTCCCCACACCACCAGGCAATTCTCCAACATTCAGCTGGGTGTGTCCTACAATTCAACTCAATTCTGACACTATCTATCTGGAGGTAGTATCAGATCCCATAGGTTAAGGACTCAGTCCTACAAGACTCACCCCCATACCCACACTTTATACACCAATTGCAAATCCAGGTTGCCACCTGTGCTTCTGACCAAGCGCTATGGTTCAGAGATTCCAACTACCATCTCCTTGGATTCTATTAATTTACTAGAGCAGCCCACAGAACTCAGAGAAACATTTTACTAGTAGTAGATCACAGGTTGGTTATAAAAGGATATAATGGGAACAGCCAGATGGAAGAGATGCATAGGGCACGGTATGGAGAAGGTGTATAGAGATTCCATGCTCTCCAAAAGTGCCACTCTCCCCAAATTTCCACGTGATTATCAACCTGAGAGCTCTCTAAACACTGTCTTTTTGGGGTTTTATGGAGGCTTCGTCATAGGCGTAATTGAATAAATCATTAGCCATTGGTGACTGAACTCAATCTCCAGCTTCTCTCTCTTCCCAGGAGGTCCAGGGATAAGACTGGAAGTTCCAACCCTCCAATCACATAGTTGGCTCCCAGCCCCCATCCTTAGGTTACCTAGGAATTTCCCAAAAGTCACATCATTAGCATAACAAAAGGCACCTTTCACTACTGTCATCACTTAGGAAATTCTAAAGGGGGATTAGGGGCTCTGTGCTAGAAAAGAGGTGGAAGACCAAATTCCAAATGCTCAAACCTTATTATAAATCACAATATCACAGCAGGCCTACTTCTAAGGCTCCCTTTTGGGCTCCAACAAGCTAAGGCTTCTGAATGAGACCTGAGATAGCCTCGAGACTGAATTTTAGGCTGACTACACTAAGTGACAGAGTTTTTTACTTATTCTGTGCTTTGAACCCATCTTGCAATCTAGTGAAGCCAATCTATTTCTCCCTAGAATAATGTTTTTAAATGCATAAAATAAAATATAGGATTACAAAAGAAGCCAATTATATTAAAATACAGTTATGAAAATATTACAAAAATGAATTGTAATACATGTTTATTAATGCATTAAATACTATGATCAATTAACATGTTAAATGATTACAGTACTGCAATTTCAAATTAATGATAAGTGTAAACAATATTTTTAAGAGATCTGCTATGAAAAATATCTGTGTATTGGTGATAAAGTCATAGCTACTGCTAATACTGCTGTGGTGGATTGCCTACATTCATTATTGAAAGAAATGTCAAATTTCATTGGAGGTCAGTGAAAACAAGATATACATTTTTTTGCATTCAAATACACACACAGTCAAATTGAATTCTATGCATGACACTTTATAAGTCCATACATCCCAAGTTAAGTACTCCTACTCTAGATCCTACTCTAAAGTGAACATTTCAGGCTAAATTAAGCCATCAGATGAAGATGACCAGATTGACATGTCAAAGCCCCCAGTGTAAGTGTCCCAGAATGAGCTTCTAGGTTATCCATTTAACTGACCCCCCAAGGAAGCTCCCACACTAAGCCCCTAGACTGAGCTCCCAAGACATTATGCCAAAAATGAATCCTTAGACAGGCATCCAGAGAGACATGGCCCTTGACAATCCAGACTAAGGATGCCACATTGAATCCCCAAAAATGATGACTCAAGGCTAATCCCCAAAATTGAGCTAGCCCCCTTGCACTGAGGTTCCAAAATCTAGGCCCACAAACCCAAGGACCAGAATGAAGCACCAGACTGGCAATATAAAGGCTCATCTGCTCTGCACTGAGCCCCTCGATAGAACCCCAAGAATCAGGCTCCCAGACTGAACTCTCATATTGAAATACTAGAATAATCCCCCAGTCTGGGCACCCTATAAAGAGAACACCAAGAATAGGAATCCATAGATTGAATTTACCAGAGTGTCCACACACTCAGAAATTGAACTGAATCTTTTAGAGTAAGCTTCTAGGCCAAGGTCCCCCTAGTTGTGATTGTAAAACTGATTCTTACAAATTGAGTTTTTCTAACCTCTCAGACTCTAAATTCATACCCAAGAATGAGTACTCAAAATGGTATCACAGAATCAGGGGCTCAAGCCAAGACAAGGGGCTCAAGGCTGTCAGCCCCACACCACATTCTTCCTTTCCTCCTTTAGAACAGAACTAATATTTTTAGTTGGGTAGACCTAAAGTCTAACTGAAAGACTATTTCCCAGTCTCCCTTGCAACTGGGTACAACATATGATATAATCTTTGCCCAATGAGATTTAAATGGAAGAGAGGAGCAGTTCCTCGGAATTATTTTTACATGAGAGAAATAAAGTTTTCTATCTTGTTTAAACCATCATAATTTGGTGGTTTTCTGTTATATGTAATCATATCAGATGCCAGCTGAATGGGCTGATGTGTGAGCCACAATGATTCATCACTTTAAGTCTGAATCCTGATGCTGAACACCTAACAATGAATGATCCAGACAGAACTCCTGACTAACAAATACAGTGAGATTGGTCCCCAGTACTAAGATAGCAGTGCCTGAGCCCCTAGAAAGCAACCATAAAGTATGTGGTCCAATTTCTAGACCGAACTCCCAAAATGATATTCTCAGAACAAACACTCTGCTGGAGCCCCCCGAAGAGGCTCCCCAAGCTGTGTACAAGGGACTGCATTTGGAGAATGAAGTTTCAGGTCTCCATACTGAGGGCATAATCTAAGCCTCCCCAAATGAAACTCATGTCACCAACCTCACAATGAACCCCTGGATGAAGCACCAGCTTGTCACATCCAGAATGAGCCCTTTGTGCCTAGTAGACAGACACCCAGCTGGAGATTCCCAAGCTGAGTTCTCCAGAGTAAAATTCCTAGTTGGAGCTCCCTGAAACTGATCTACCAAATAGAGGTCCTGAAATTGAGTCCCTCAGGCTAAGGCTCCATACTGACTTACCTGCAATGATAGCCATTGGTGATCCACTCATTTTGTTCAGACTGAACCCAAATATAGGCTCCCAGAGGGAATGCCTAGACTAGGATTCCAAACTGATTCCTCCGATTGTAATATTCAGATCAAGCCCCTATACCAACACTGAGATTATCAGTGAGAATTCTTTATCCTCATGAGAGGATATGTTTATTGGTTTTAGAGAGAGAGCAAGGGAGAAAGAGAGATCGAGAGAGAAACATGATGTGACCGATGTGAGAGAAACATTGATCAGTTGTTTCCCATATGTGCCCTGTGGGGGATTGAACCCACAATCTAGGTATGCGCCCTGATTAGGAATCAAACCCACACCTTTTGGTGTACAGAATGACGCTCCAACAAATTGAGCACCAAGGAAGGGCACCAGTGACAATTTTGAAACTTTTCTGAGCCCTGTGTTTCTAAGAAACAGCCATGGTCAAAAATCCTCTTGCCCTTTTGTGCTCTGAGAAAGGGATAACTGCAAAAGACTTTCCTGCTCCCACACATTCCAAGATAAAACACAGCTCCTCCTTTTTTCATTTCCTCAGGTAAGACCTGCCTCTATCTTTCCTCACCACATCATAAGATGCCCAAATCATCTACCCTTGTCTACTTTCCTCCATAAAATACCAGTTTCCCTTTTCTTTGAGACATTTCTCATTAGTGTACGGTCTTTCTGTTGTAATAGCTTGAGTAAAATCATCCCCTAAATTGTTTAGTGCATTTTGTCTTTCATACCAATCTCGGTCTTCTCATTGAGGTACATTGGTCTCAGATCCTCAGAGAAACTGCCTCATTCACTCATTTACCAAATATTGATGGAGTGCTGAATATGTGCCAGACACTGCACTAAGCACCAGGGTGCTAACAGGACAGACAAAGGCTCTACTTTCACAGGGCCTACATTTGAGTCAGCATAACAGTAGAGAAAGGAACAATTTTTTATAAAGATTTCATTCATTCATTCATTTATTTATTTATTTTTAGAGAGAGTGGTAGAGAGGGAGAGAAACACCAGTGTGTGGTTGCCTCTCATGCACCCCCTACCAGTGAACTTGGCCTGCAACCCCGGCACATGCCCTAACTGGGAATCAAACTGGTGATCCCTTGGTTTGCAGGCCGGCACTCAATCTACTAAGCCACACCAGCCAGGGTTAGAACAGTTTTTAATAGGGTGATCAGGGAAAGTGCTTCTAAGGATGTAACATTTAAGCTGTACTCATAAGGAGGAAATGGAGGGCCAGAGGAAGAAGGTTCCACACACAAATGCCAGGGTAACAGAACTTATCATGAGAGGAAAAGAGCTACAAGAGATGATGTGTGTGACACAGACAAGGGCCTTATTAGTCATGTCAAGAAGCTTGAATTTTATTTGAAATATAATGGAAATGTTCTATGCAGGGGAATGAAATGACATGGTTCACTTTTTTGAAAAACCACTCTGGCTACTGTGTGGAAAAGGAAATATAGAGGGGTAAAAGTGAAAGCAGAGAGGCCATTGGGAAGCTATTATAATAGTTTAGACAAGAGACATGGTGGTTTGGTGTAGGTTAGTGATACTGGATACAGGGAAATGTAAACAAAATATAAGATAAATTTTAGAGCTAAAATCAATAATACTCTAATAAATACCACTGAGTGTAAGAGGTGAGAGAAGGGGATGATTCTCAGCTTTCTGGTCCAATAACTACTATAGGGAAATGTGGCAGGAAGACAGACTTGGGAGAAATACCAGGACTTCCATTTTAGACATGTTCAATTTGGGGTGCCTATGAGATATTAAAGTGGAAATGATAAGGAGGCAATTGGGTGCACAGTTTCAGAGAATGCCAAAATTTAGAGGTCGGCAAAGGAAAATGAGAAGAAATAGACATGTTTCAAGAAGGGACTGGTTGATTGTGTCAGATGCTACTGAGAGAACAAGTAGGATGAGAAAAGAATAGAACTTGTCTGTTTGATGTGACAACATGAAGACTTTGGTGACTTTGGCAAGATCAGGTTGCATGGAGTTGTGTGAAATCAAACTGGAGTTAGTTGAAAAGCAGCGACTGGAAAGTGGAGAAAGAAATGTGTAACCCATGTCTTGAGAAGCTTTGCTGGGAAAGGAACAGAAATAAACAGTAGCAAGAAGAACTCCTGGAATTCAAAGGAGTTCATAAAGATGGTAATTAATAAAGCATATGTATGCACTGATGGAAATAGCCCAAATGAGGAGACACTGGGGATGCAGGAGAGATGGTAGCAACTGAAGGAATGAAGTCCTTAAGCAGGTGGGAGGTGCCTAAAGCAAAATTAGAGGCACTGGTCTTCAATGTGGGGAGAAACTGTTCCTCCATTTGACAAGTCAGAAGAGGAAGTTGGGTGCCAAGAGGATTGTATATCTGGTGGTGAGATAGGGAAATTCCAATTTGAATTCATCTATCTTCTTTTGAATTGAATTTACTGAGTGCTATCTTCTTAATGAAGGGTGACCTGAGGTCATCAGCTGAAGGTGAGGAGAGAAGCTGAGATGTGTCAGGTTTCTGGAGAGAGGAGAAGGTATGAAGTTAACTCTGAGAGTGTGGAAGTGAGCATAGCAGGATTGCTATGCTATTAATGCCCATTTGAGGTCTGCAATCAATAATTTAGAGTGAAATCAATTGACTTGTGTGGTTTCTGGTTTTCTCTAATACCATTCAGCTGCTCTGATACACATGTGGAATAGGTGGGGCATTGTGACTCACCTGGGTTCTGCTTGGCCAGGTCAATATAAATGTTGCTGGAAAGGGGACCTGGTCCCTAGTGGATCTGCCTAGGGTTGGCTGGTAACGTATGGGTTCTTGACTTCATTCAGGAAAGAGTTCGCAACACAAGTCCAGGTGACTATAAGGGTATGTTTATTAAAGCCGGAAACGTGAAACAAGGAAGGGCTTAACATAGAAGCAGCAGTAGGAGGGCCTGAGCAGGGCTGCCTTGACCTTCTGGAAATGTTATAGGAAAGAAATGAGCCTTGGCTGGGCTGCTTCAGCTCACTAGAAGTCAGAGAAAAGGGGGCCTTGGGGACAGGTTCAGCCACTACCCATTGCTGCCCTGATTACAAGCCTCATGGGGTCCCCCAGAGTTTAGGAAATGCATGCCTGCAGGGAGAGGGAGGGAAGGGAGAGGGAGGGGAGGGAGAGGGAGGGCATGAGCCAAGGCCTCTATCCTAAAAGCTTTTAAGGCAGGGGTGTCAAACTCATTTTCACAGGAGGCCACATCAACCTCGAGGTTGCCTTCAAAGGGCCAAATGTAATTTTAGGACTGTATAACTACTCCTTAACTAGTGGCAAGGAGCTGCCGCCTCCGGGTAGAAACAAGGTGCCTGTGGAATAGAACAAGGTGGAGGGCTGGATTCGGCCCAAGGGACTTGGGTTTGCCACCTTTGTTTTAAAGGAAAGGATTTTAGGGGAGGCCCTAGGGGAAGATCTCAATGGAGTATTCATCAGCCTTCCAGGTGTGTCCTCTCAGGGTCAGTCTCTGATGATTTTTGGGTGCCAGGACAGGAGGTGATTATTCAGTGCAGCTGGTTCCAAGGTTACCCAAGGTTAGCCTTGGGTGACTTGTCTGGTTTTGCTGCTTTTGGGAGCAAGGTCCTTGTTAGCCTAGTTTTGCCCCCTGCCAGGCACTGGGGGCCTTCTACCCTGGTGACCATCTGCACCTGGCTGTAAATTGCTCCACCAGCTTGTTTAGCTATCTGTCTCAGTTTCCCTGTTCCATTTGCCAAGGCATTTTCCTAGCTTGTAAATATCCTGCCTCATAAAGATGGGAGACTGAGCTGTATTAATTTTCTATACTATATAACAAATTACCACAAACTTAGAGGGTTAAAAACAACTTGCATTTATTTTCTCACAATTTCTGTGAGAAGTATAGGAACAAATTAGCTGGGTCTTTTCCTTCAGGCTCCATCAGGCTTCAGTATGTCTATCGGTGCTGCATTCTCATGTCTTTTTTTTTTTTTCCATTGATTTTAGAGAGAGAGGAAGGGACAAAAAGAGAGTGAAAAATATCAATTTGTTGTTCCACTTATTCATGCATTCCTTTGTTGAGTCTTGTATGTTCCCTGACAAGGGATCAAACCCACAATCTTGGCATGTCAACGTGACGCTCTAACCAACAGAATATACCTGGTCAGGGCTCATCAGAATCTTGACTAGGTAAAATATATTCACTTCCAAGCTCTCTCAGGGATTGAAAGACTTCAAGACTTGAAACTGTTGGACTGAGGTCCTCATTTTCTTGCTAGCTTTCAGACGAGGATGGATCTCAGCTGCTAGAAGCCAAGTTCATTACCACATAGCCCGCTCCAAAGGCTCTTTCACAAAATGGCAGTTTACTTCTTCCAAGCTAGCAAGGGAGAACCTCTCTAACTCTAGTATGCTAAGATGGACATACCATCTTAAAGAGAGTGATATCCCAACACTCTTGTCATTTTCTTTTGGCTAGAAGAAAGTCACAGGTTCTACTCACAATTAAGGGGAGGGTATTACCCAGGGCATGAACAACAGGTGTTGGGGATCACTGGGAGTCACTTTAGTTTCTGCCAGCCACAAGGGCTAGAATAGTAAGCATGTTGGCAAGGGAGTAATTATAATGATGAATAATGAAATCTAAACTGAGCATATTAGTTTTCTATTGCTACATAACAAATTATTACAAACTTAGTAATTCAAAACAACACATGTTTATGGACTCAGAGTTTCCATGTATTAGAAGTCCAAGCACAGCTTAGCTGGGTTCACTGTTCAGGGTCTCACAGGCTACAATCAAGATATTGACCAGAGATGCAGTCTCATATGAGGCCATATATTAGTTCACATTGTCTTCTAAGCTCATGTGGTTGTTGGCAGAATTTAGTTATTTGTGACTGGAGAACTGAGGCTTAGATCCTGGGGTTTGCCTCAAATTCCCTATCATGTGGCCCTCTCCGTAAGCAGCTCACAGCATAGCAGCTTGTCTCCTCAAGGCTACTAGTTAAGTTCCTTGTGTACTAGTAAGATGTAGCCAGATAGATAATAGATAGATAGATAATCTTCCATCACCCTTGGCATATTCTACTGGTTAGAAGCAAGTCACAAGTCCTGCCCATACTCCAAGAAAGAGGATTATATAGGGCATAACACTAGGGGTGGGGATCATGGGGGCCATCCTAGAATTCTGCCTATCACACTAGATAAGAAGGGAAATGAGATCAGGAGGGGAGTGAGGGGCAGTGAAAAGGTTGTGGGGTGAAAGAATTAGGGGTTGAGCTGTGGTTGAAAAATTCTTAGGCAGAGCAGATCTGACAGTAACAGAGCTAGAGGACCAGAAAATGATAATTAGAGAGTGGTATGTTTGAATTTGAGATTTGGAGAGGAGTTTCCATTTTTGCTAAAGTCAAGGGCTAAGCTGTGACCATGGAACTGGGAGGCTGAGGTGGCTGGAGAACAAGATTTGAGATGAGGAGGTCAGAGAACTGAGAGACCAGGATGTTGGAGTCATCTACACCCAAGAACTAGCCATGCAGAAGAGCCTCAGAAACTGAGCCCCTCCAAATGCAGCTCTCAAACTGAAATACTGAGGTATAGCCACACAGATTCTCTGCCCCCCAAATCAAGCCCCCAGATTGAACCAAGAAGCTCATGTAGGCCTGAGGAAATTCCCAGGGACAGCCTGTGCCTCTAGCATGTCCTTTTCCCTCCTGCAATATTCCACCTAGTTTCCTTCCACCTCTGTCAAGCTAACAGCCTTTTTCATCCTATGTTGTCTCTCTCTTAACCAGCCACCCCCTCCATATGCCTACCTCAGAGAGATACAGCAGGTTAGGCTGCTACCATCTCATATAGTGCCATTTTCTGAATGTAGTGCCAAAGGCACTCCCCTGGATGGACAACTTTTTAAAAATGATCCCCTTTTGCCCTGACTGGCGTGGCTCAGTGGATTGAGCACCGACCTGAGAACCCAAAGATCAATGGTTCAATTGCTGGTCAAGGCACATGCCTGGATTGTGGGCCAGGTCCTTGGTTGTGGGTGTGAGAGAGGCAACATATTGATGTGTATCTCACATATCAATATTTGTCTCCCTCTTTCTCTTTCCCTTCCCCTCTTTCTAAAACTAAATAAATAAAAAAATTTTAAAAAGAATAGCTTACATATATCAATAAGTACATCAATATATGTGTATATACATATATATATATATACATACCTCACTAACCTCAAAAAATAAAAATAAAATAGAAATGAACCACTTTTGCATAGACACAGGTTCAGAAAGGGGCAGTAGGCTTGTTGGATGGATCACAGACTAGATTTCAGCTCAGTTCCCACTCATCGTCTAAACTGCACAACCATTTATAGCAACCAAGGCAGCATGTGTAGGGGAAATAACCAGTATGAGGTCAACCTCGCTCTGCCACCTCCTAGCTAGACAACCTAGGGCCAGCCACATCCCCTCTCTGAGCCTTAGTTTCTTTGTTGAACAAATGGGGCATAATCATACCTATTTTACAGAGTTGTTGTGAGGATTAAAGGAGCTAATTTATGCAAAGGATTTGATAGGGACCCTTGAAGAGGATAGTGGGGACCTGGGTCCTGCCCTAGGGAAGTCAGCCTGATAGTGTATGTGCCACCTGTGGGCAAGAACCACCTCTGTTTATTTAGTATCTGTCACAGTTTACTCTAACACTCATTCCTCCACTGTATTTCCTTTTCTGTGGATGGACCATTTGTATCCCATTATTATTATTTTTAATTGGGATGTCAGAGCTTTGTATCCAGCGATGCAAAGACAGAAATATTGATATTCATTAATTCATTCAAGGAGTGATATGTGGGAGAACCTGTTAATAACTTTCTGCTATTATCAAGTTCCCTTGCAAGCTGAAGGACTTCTGTCTATCCAGCCTTCCTTTCAATCCTGTGAGTTTTCCTCCAGCCTGGACATAATTCCCTTTTTGCTTAAGGTAAACAGGGCCACTTTCTATTACTTGTAAGCAAAGAATATTGATCAAAACTCACAGTTATAAGTAAGGAGATAAGGTTGATCTTCTGCCAACCTCATAAAATGATTTTTTTAAAGATTTTATTTATTTATCTTTAGAGGGGAAGGAAAGGAGAGAGGGAGACAAATATCAATGTATGGTTGCCTCTCATGCATCCCCTGCTGGGAACTGGCCTGCAACCCAGGTATGTGCCCTGACTGGGAATCGAACCTCGATCTTTGGTTCGCAGGCCCACACTCAATCCACTGAGCTACACCAGCCAGGACATAAAAATGATTTTGAAGGGATACCCTCAAATAGCATTCTGAATACTAATGAATAAAGTCTTAGGGATTCAAGTTTTGCTCCCTATGGGGAGACTTTAATAAATTACTATGTCATAATAAGCCTATTGTAAACCAAAGTGCCAGTGGACATAATAACTCAAGCTATTAGCTGCTGGACAATTTCTGGAGCCTTGGAGACACAGTCATTTGGTCAAAATGTTGGGCAGGCTGGGACCATTTCTTGTGAGAATAGTGTGGACAAACAAAGCTCACTCAAATTTTTGCTTCCTCCAGTATGGAATCTGCTCCATATCAAATATGACCCTGGATAGAAATCCCATAAGAGTGTTTCATTACCTTGCCTGGGAGAAACCAGAGCTAAATAGTTCCTGGAATTCCCAGCTGCTGGGCCTCATCCATAATAATGACTATGTCCTCAGGCGTTCATTCCATCTCTGGGAACCAGGGCTTCATATGAGGGCTTTATTCAAAGATTAACCCTCACAGAGATCAGTCCTTTTTTTCAAAGTTTTATTTTTTTTATAAGGAGGAACTTTCTGAATTGTCCTTATCAGCCTGGTAACAATCTTTCAGGCACACACTGAGAAACTTGCATTTTGTCGTGCATTTGTAACTGAGAGAACAGGGAGTTTGGGACATAGAGCTCATATCACCCCATAACCATATCTCTCTTTTGCCTCATAGCCTTTAACAAGGTTCTGCTTTTGTAAAGCCAAATCTTTTGACCATGGCGTTCTAGCAACATGGTGAACCAGAATAATTATTAGAGGAAACTTTGACATCAATGCAGAAAATCACAGTGATGCGCAGACCTTCTTTCTTTATGAAAGTAGTAAAACTAGATGAACAGTCAAGAATCTATGCACATAGCTCCCCAAAGCTTTCTTCTAGTTGTTGCTGGACAAAGAAACTTTCTATCACTTTGAAGATGCCTGAGAGCCTTAATAGTCTCACAAAGTAGCACACAAAATAGAATGTCTTTGATGACATCAGTAGCACACAAAAGCTAAAAACTAGGTGCTAGCTATATGGAGAGACAATAGTACATTGAAGCATTATAAATCAAGTCTGTCACCTTGAATATAAAAAAATAATTTACTGTAAGTATATAGGGAACTTACAGAATGGAAGGAAAGGGTAAAGATTCTGATCATAGAGGACAGGATTGAGAGCAGCTCTGGACTGACAGTCATTTAAGATTGTGACATCGGGATGAAAGTATTCTAGCTGTTTGCTCACTCTATTCCCTTCATACTCAGCAGGTGGTGGTCTGAGGCCCAGCAGCATTGGCATCATCCAGGAGTTGTTTTTTTTTTTTAGAAATACAGGATTTCAGGCCCCACTGACCCAAAATCTGCATTGTACAAGAATCCCAGGTGATTCACAAATACGCACATTAGAGTGCAGAGAAGCACTGCCCTACCTATTCAAAATTCAGCTGGTCTAGTTTGGGTCATGTGCCCATCCCTTGACTAGAGGAGGATATGACATCATCATTGACAGTCCTGCCAGACTATACCCAATGGGGGAAGTGATAACTCAAATCTCATAAATCAGGGTGCTATTACCAAAAGAATGGAGAATGAATAATGGGTGGCTAAATATCAAATAAATATCTGCTTCCACCCTTGGTCATCTTTGGAAAGATGAGGTTTGGAAGGTAATTTCCCCCAGGAAGGGTTAACAAAACTCTGTGGATTCATTAGATCTGGGCCCTCTCCTTTGAGGGATTGGGGTTATTTAGCCCATGAAATCAAATTTCAGGGGCTTGAAGAAGAAAGCCTCTCAAATCCTGGGATAAACCCATAGGGAATGCAAAGAAGGAGGGTCTGTGATAGGTAAATACCTGATTCAATTTGAACTCAGAGCCTCTGAAAAAGTGAGGTCTGCCCTGGCTGGTGTGGATTGAGCATGGACTGCAAACCAAAGGGTCACCAGTTTGATTCCCAGTCAGGGCACATGCCTGGGTTGCCAGCCAGGTCCCCAGTGGGGGCCACGTGAGAGGCAACCACACATTGATGTTTCTCTCCCTCTCTTCCTCTCTTCCTTCCCCTCTCTCTAAAAATAAATAAATAAAGTCTTTTAAAAATATTTTTAAAAAGTGAGGTCTATAAGGAGAAGAGCAGGGTTTATGCCTAGAAACATTGGTCACTTAGAGCTGCAATTTGGGAAACCTTTGAAGAACCACAAAGACACATGCTGGAAGGTGGAGTCAGGAAAGCTTTGTTCTGCAGTAGACTAGCAGTGCCAGATGGAAGCAGGCCAGTGTTTAATAGTGACACATTGTGGCAATGAAACACATTGGCAGGCATAGAAGTGGAGGCTTTCCTCTACTGAGAAATGGCCATCAGGTCAACCTCCTTTGTGGACTATGTACACTCCTGGATAACCCAGAGGAAGAAAAGAACCAAAGAGGGTGGTATTGAATTTCTTGTTAATCTGGTCCATGAAGGCTCAAGCCAGTTTTGATTTAATTTTGAGAAATACAAAAGATGTGACTGTACTTGCACCTTAAGAGTTGTAAAGTTCACAACTGTATTTCCCACACTGCAGTGCAGCCTCCCTCTTCTCTTCCTGTACTAGGTGCTTTGGGAGCTGTGGGCTTCAGTGCACATATGATCAAATCCAAGAACCACACTGGGCATAACCAGTCCTGAAAAAGGCCCAGATACAGCATCAAGAAACCCCATTCACAAAGATACAGACTTCCAGTCAAGATGGAGGCATACCTATACACACGTCACCTCCTTGCCAAACCACAAGAAGGATCATGCCTAACCCAGAACTGCCAGGAAATTGAACTGTATGGAAGTCCAACAGCCAAAGATTTAAAGAAGACATATTGGGACTTCCGGCCAAGATGGAGGCATAGGCAGACACACCGTGCCTCCTATCACAACCAAAATTAAGGACAACAAAGATTTAGAAACAAGAAAACAACCAGAACTCAGAAAATCCAACTGTTTGGAAGTCCAACAACGATTCATCCAGACCAGTAAGAGGGGCGGAGTCGCGGCAGGAAAAAGCGGAGGTGCAGACCGGGCACACAGGCAGCAGCGGCTGGCAGCTCCCAGGTGCACAGGCGGCAACTAGCAGACCCCGGGCACGGGGTGGCAACTGTGCAGACCCAGTGAGGCCGCGCAAGGCTGCTGGATGACCGGGTGGTCCCACATTCACGCGCAGATAATCCAGGCAAATGGGAAGCGGTGGAAGGGAGGGGAATCCAAGAGTGAGCGGAGCAAGCGCCATTGTCTCCTCTCAGACCCCGCCCCCACATACAGCGTCACTACCCAGCGACTGGGCTGTCCCGCCCTGGGGAACACCTAAGGCTTCACCCCTCACTACCTAACAGCTGCGACTAGACCAAAAAAAAAAAAAAAAAA